>JABXWE010061481.1:0-11778 GCA_014611495.1 Limonius californicus
TCAAAGTAGATTGAACAGGAGTCACTTACTTCGACCTTCTGGGTGCTTCTTTAGAGGATGACGGCCACAACCTCCACTAGGTCGCTCTCCGCCGCACATAGACTACCAGTCAGGAGCGTCAGTTAGAAGAGGGGATCCGCTACGACAAAGCTACGCGATTAAATGGAAAATTTTGGGCCCGGAACGGCCGACAGATGTAGACGGACGTCAGTGATACCATTCACTTTAGAATCTGGAAATCGATATCGAGATAGCAGTGGTAGCTCTGTCGGATCTTTCGACATACGCGGCTACTGTAGTAACATAATCCTAATGTAAAGCCTCCACAAGGAAAATATGAGCCCTCAGGGCTTTAAGATTACACAATCTAACCCACTAAAAAAACTCAACTCCAAGAGCCACGAGTTCCTTACATTAGTAGCACCAAAACGGCACTCACAGATTCCGCATTCGTTATATCCGGCCGTAGGCAAATAATGTTTATTTGCCTATGAGCCAGCTAGAAAGCCGCGATTCTAAATCACCACGAATATGAAATTTGGGGACACGTGGTCGGAAATATTTAGTTGAACAGTTAAGAACGGCGCACGACACTATTCCGTGACAGCTCGACCAAGACTCTCTTACACATAATGACCTTCTCCCAGGCGTCACCCCTCTTATTCTGATGCGCGAAATAGCGTAATAATATACTACAGAAACTTAACATAGAGTAACATGGCATACAAATAATATGCAATCTCTATTACGGACAAACTGCAAAAGTGAAAGTTAACAGTACCTTCTCTGAAGAATTAGTATTCGGGAAGACCGAAAACAAGAATGTACGTTCTCCCCAATGCTAATTAACATATCTCTGTCTCGCTTAGCCCGCAACATCCTACTGTTGGACAAGGGCCTCCCCAATTAAGGGGGGGTTGTTGATGAGTCAGCGGTAATAGTAATCTATGGGAAACCTATCAACAACATCTGCTATGCTGGCGACACCGTTTTAATCGCAAGCAACCTAGAAGACCTCCATAGATTGGTAGATAGAGTCACATAGGCAAGGAAAGTAGCATAAATATCAATACAACAAGAATGCTAATAATATGCAAAAGAAATAACCAATTAGTTATAGATGATAAAATTGTTGAACAAGTTCGTCATTTTAAATACCTCGGCATGATAATAAATGAAAGCATAGAGACGAGATTCTGGCGAGAATCGAGCAAGCAATAGTAGTATTTATTAAAATGATGACATTTCGGACAGCCTAAGACCTATCTCTAGCCCTGAGAACAAGAATTGTTCGATGTTATGTGTATTCCCAGTACTGCTGTACGGTCTAGAAGGTTGGCCCTTAAATAAAGAAACTTCGCAGAGATTAGAATCCTGCGAGTTGTGGGTAGGTATATAGACGCCTCCTGAAAATCTCTTGGATGGACAGAATTAAACCAGCAAGTATTACTCAGCATGGCTAAAGAATTGGAAATTATATTCACTATTCAAAAAAGAAAACTGCAATTTCTTACAGCTGATCATAAAAAGGAAAATTATAGGACGAAGAAACGTCGGACGACACAGAATTTCCTGGCTGCGTAATCTGCGAGATTGGTTTGGATTGGTTTATATCAAAAATCAGGATAGCCTATATAATCTAATAATGCATACAAGAAATCATTTGATTTGACTTATTATTTGTAATGTGCAGTATAGGTACTGCAATTGTGTAACCATCATTGTCTGAAATAATATTCATTCTGTACCTACATTTGTGATAGTTAAGTGTAAATCCTCCTGATAATCAAAACAAAGAATCAACACATTGTCGTGTGGACTTCGTAATTTTCCTTTAATATCATTATTTAAAATTATTTCCGCTTTTCTCAGACACAATCCGGTGGCTACATGAGCAAGAAATTTGGTAAAAATGTTTGGGAATGATAATGAAAATTTAAGTTTCATTCTAAGTAAGATGAAATATTAAATACGTTAGTTGATTTTACATATGGTTTGGATTATATTTCCGGTGTAACCAGTCGTTAAGATCGGTACAAAGATATTTATTAGTATACTGTAAATTCTGTTACTTCCGAAGCCATTCGCGTTAAGATACACTGGGTTTTCCACTAGACTTATGTAAGATTACAAGCTATACGCTTGTATACTAATTTGGAGTAATGCTAAATAGAAATTATGAAAGATGAAAATCGATTTACACTAAGTTGCCGTACTTTGCGATAATATTTTTCATTTGTATGTTTCTTTGTCTGCAGATCTTGTTTCTTTTAACATAATTTTTGTACTAAAATTTTTGTCCTTATGGGTAAAGCTTATGACACAAAAGTCATTTTTACAAAAAGGTGTGCCTAGGTGTTTTATCTTGACAAAATGTACCGTTTTCAAGAAAAACGCACATATTCATTTAACTGTACTAACTTAATGCGCTTGCTAAACATTTTCAAGTTGCTATCTGTCAGTTTAACAATATTGAACCTATGTATTGTTGTAATCTATTCTTAAAGTTTCTGTTTATTAACATTCAGGTTAGCCGGCTTGGGTGGTCCAGTTCATAGTTAGGGTGTACAATGGGACAATTATGGCCAGAGTGCAAAGAGATGCTTGGAAAACAGCATCCTAGATCTCGCTCAATCAAACAACAACAACATTTAGGATACAAAAAAATCAACCGACAGCGCCGTCTACAGTATGCAGTAATGCTTATACGTTCAGAATGTCTGGCTTCTCCCGAAGTGGATGTGCTCCAATTTTTGTTTCTAAAATATACCCAATGTTCAAAATATTATTTCTTTAACGCGCCATAACTTCTTAAAGAAGCACTTTCGTACTACGGCATATTTGATCTAATCGCTTATATTTGACCCCAAGGAAACCATAGTTAAGCTGTGCCTCTTTACTTTCAAGACATCCTGTATAATGGCGAGTTAAAAATAACACTGAAATACACTTTACCATCAACTTTGCATCTACACCAAGATATTGATTGTAGGGTAAAGGTGCTTCAGTTGGGGAGGATTCTATGACAGCTTACAATTCAGAGTAGAAACTAGTTTTGAACTTGTACACCGTTTCGTAAATATAGTATTATATAGGGTTGCATGTTTTGAGTAACCAAACTATAATTATTGTTTTTTATGCTGCAAGCTAAAAAGTAAAAGTATGCAGAATTCCCATTTGCGCATCCGTTCACCTAATTTGGGGAACTCTTATTTTATCATAGATTATAATGGAAATATTAACAAACAACGAAAACATTCTACATCGAATTGCTTAACCACAAATGTGGCAAATAGTGTTAAATATATTATGGGTAAAACTAAAAATAAAACAGAAACTACATTTCTTCATTGTCTTTTCAAAGGCTTTTTTTTGTTTTGGGAACAAAAGTCGCATACAAAAACAGCAAAACCAAGATCAGCACAAGTTGTATGAGCCCAATGCAAAGAAGTTGTGCAGCGCACCCAGTCTTCTGAAAAACATCCAGTACAATATAATAATTCTGTATCTTCATCTTCATCAGAAATTAATTGGCAGTCGTCAGCTGAATCGTCTTAGGGAACTTCGTCTTCTGACTCCGATCAGCTATCCACTAATAGCTTACGGCAAACCTTTTTTTTTTAGATTTTTTCGTGTTAGTCTTACTTTATCTTTCTTTTCCTTTTCGCATTTGTTTTTCTTGACTCCTTCCTTCTTCTTCTTGCCCTTTCGGTTATTTTCTTTATTTAATCTTTTCAATTCTTTTAGTCGTTCCTTTTTTTTCTCTTCCTCAACTGTTGTCTTGTAGGGACTGCTGGTTATTACTGCAGGTGACCCAGTGCAAGAATGCTTTTCTTCCCATTTATATGGTCAAGATTGTTACTTGGGAGACTTGTGAAGCCTTTAGTATCTTTCCTTTAATTCCTTAGGAGTTTTCCTTAGGAGCAGTTAATTTATCATTCAGTGTTTTTTTGTTGCAGCTTAGACCTGTAGTCGGTTGTTTACCTCCTGCATAGGTATAGGAGTCAAAAGTTTGCTCTTTTTGGACTATAAACCAGGATTCCGTCTCACTGGATGTTCCTGGATTGTTGTTGCCTGTACCGCTGACAAATGTTGTTCACATCCAGAACCTTTTTATCACTGTCTCTTTCATTTTGTTGAAAGTACAAGGGATATTCCTGTGTTTTAAATATGAAACGATTTACAGGGTAGAGACCTATCTTCTCAAATCCGCTTGCAGCAAACTGGGCATTTGCTGCTTTCATGTAAGCTTTACCAAAAAGTGTACCTATCTAATAAATGGTTATAACCCTTCCTATATGTCCCTGAAGTCACATTTCGATTTCTTGAGCATAAAATGTCAAAATGGCTTCATGAATGCAATGTCAAAAAACTTGTATTTTATGCGAACTATGAGGAGGTAAGCAGAAAATTATAACATGGATTTTTGAGCTAATTTGATCACATCCACGTTTCTAGTGTGGTTAAAACGATCGTCGAATACCAATATAGCACATGACATGATTTATAAAATGGCGTAGCCAGTCAGTACAGATACGCGATTATATCCATCCTGAAGGGTGGCAAGAATATATAGAGCCAGGCACAAACCGAAACAAGCTTCCCCTCTCCTACCTTCGAAGTGATCGTCCCACATGCATAACCCATAATGGTTGCTCAATCGTAGACCACATTTTAATTACCGACAATCTAACCCCGTTTACAAATTACAAATTCCTCAATCGGCAACAAAATTACCTTCGATCACCTCCCCGTAATCTCAAATCACCATCTAAACTCCAACAACACCATCCTAAATAACCCCCAGGACGAAGCAAAATATTTCGCCCAAACTCTCCAGAACATCTATCAAGTCCTCGAAGATCTCTCCTTCAACCAATGCTTCTTAAACCAAGACACCCACTTCACTGCCCAAAAATAACGCAGAAGCTCCCGGCACAAACCAAATAAAATCACTTCTTCTTAAAAATCTTCCCGGTACAGCCACCGTTGCCCTTTCAACAATGTACAACTCATGCCTGCAATTTTCGTACTTCCCCACCTCACGGAAAATCGCTTCCACAAATATGATCCATAAACCCCTCCAAACCCTACATCATACCGACCCATTTCTCTTCTCAACATCGTGGCCAAATCCTAGAAAGAAACGTGACCTCCCGCCTTAAAGGAACCCTATAATCCTCCCCTCCCGAGAAATTTGGTCCGATCTACCACCAACACCATCATGGAACTTCATTCCGACTCGACAAAAATGCCAACCTCAACCGGTGCGGGCTCGCCGTCTTCCTCGACATAGAGCGTGCATTCGATAAGGTCTGCCACGACAGTGTCTTCCACAAACTAATTACCTTGAATCTCAATCTCGCCTTCATCAAGCTAGTGGACTCATTTCTCAATAATCGCTTCTGTAAAGTCAAAATCCAAAATTCATATTTGTCCCCATTCACTTTCACTACGGCGTCCCCCAAGGGGAAGTTCTATGTCTCCTTTTCTACATCATACTCCCACGACTTCCTTTTCACAGACCCAGCTTGCACCAGAACCAGGATCTTGGCCGATGGCACCGCCAACTGGTACTACCAAAGCACTTCTGATTTAGCCTCCCGAGAAATCCAAAGAACCCCCACACTTGTACCTGCAAGTGGCGTATAAAACTCAATGTAGACAAGTCTGTATCCATCCTACTCGGGCACCCAACATGTTCATCCTACTTCAGGAAGACGCAGGCACCACCTCCATCTGTCACCGCTTCCAAAAATCTTACATGACCCGCACCCTCAACGGTAATAATCTTATAGCCCAAGAGAGCCTCCGAATTTCTCCTAAACGCAGAAACCGAATCCCAAAAAAACCCCGCCGGAAACCCGAGCATCCCTCCCACAGCCCTCTTAGCATGTCTATACTCAGACCTCCCCGAACACCTTCTCGACCTCGTATCACCCATCAATTCCGGCTTAATATTTCTTCTAGGAAAAATTTGTATGTAATATCCAGTAGGACCTGCATATTTTACAACAGTTATTAGTGTCCCTCGTTCAGTAGATTGATAGAAAGCTACCTGTGATTTGCCTTTTAACGCCACTGCTTTGGTGTATCTGCTGAACAATTACAGTACCTGTTTCATCGCAATTGTACAAGAGTGATGGATTGTTGTTGATTCTTTGCAGGCAAGGCACATATAAGTCAAATATTTTTGATACATCTTCACGGTTCAAACCCTTCGTTCGAACTAAAGACAGACCTTGTGTTTGTCTAAGAGGAAGCTGTAAATTTTTTTGGAAATAATTTTTTAGCCACTATGTTCCTGCTTGGTGACTTTTTTGCGAAAATTGGTTTTTTATTCCATTGCTCAAGGGCAATTGGTATGCAATCGATTTTACATCTTTCCTACTTAGACCAAAGAATTTAACCTACATAATAATATACTATTCTACTAGATCTGCGTCAACGATGGGAGGCAAAGTTGGCTGCCTTCCTATAGGTCTAACAGTTTCACTATTGACAGTGATCTTTACGTATCGCCCCAAAGTTGTTTGAGGCACGTTAAAAATTCTGGAAGCTTTAATGCTGCCCATTTCTTTTTTCGTCACTGCGTTACATACGCTCTTTGACCCCCGCCTTTCTTGGAGCCATGTGCAAGCGAATGTGCTTACTAATACACTATAGTTCCATACTGAATGTCTTACCATTTACGAGGAAGGCGATGTTGAAACGTTTCTTGCAAAATATTTTTAGGAGCACAAAGCTTATTTTATATTTTATTTTGCCAGATATGTATTTTTGTAACTAATCTGCATAATCAGAAAGAAATATTAAGCTTTTACTTGCAAAAATACATTTTCAATTTTTTCTATCGATAATTACATTTGTTCGTTGTTAAGCTGTTTACCGTAATTCTGAAGTACTTATTTCTGAATAAGGTTTATTATCTATTTTATCTCGAAATATTCTGGATACCAATACCAAGCAAATTTATATTAGATTGAATAGCAAAATATGCCTAAAGCTGAATTTGTAGTTCAATTCTGTAATGCAATTTATTTTCTTTAATTCAGAAAGCTATACTTGTTAATGGGTTACATCACAGTTGAATTAAGAGTGCTTAAAGTAAATACAGAGTCACAATCTTTAGGCAAACTAAATCAACCATAAGAAAGTCAAGGTGTCTTCCAAATGGGTTCCAATTTTTCTTTTTTCGGAAATATAGAAAAATCGTAGTGTCGATTATGTCTATTAGTTCTATGACGTTGGTTCTTACCATCATATGAACTATTACATGAAGGAGTTACTAACGGAAAATTTCGCTTCTCACGTTTACACCGTAACAGTGGATTATTGAGGAAGTTGTATCCAGGAGAGCAGTTTATTTTTGAAGGTATTTCTGCATCAGTGGAAGTTGATTTGTCTACCATACGGGGCGTTGTTTTAGATGAGTCTACATTAAGAGAAGCGCTGAAATTGTAAAGTGAACTGGTACTGGGTAATTTAACAGTAGAACCGCCTAAGCTAGAACTACCGTTGGAGATGAGATCAATAACAGATTCTACATCCTGCAACCGATGATAATATGTACCCACATAAATTACTGATTCAGCAGAAGATGTCCTTGATACAAGTGGCGTTATATAAGCTTGAATTGCTTTAGTTTTTGTAGCTACCCTTTTCCGTTCCGGTTGATTTAGTTGATGTGACAAATTCTTACAAATTCTGCATTGCCTTACATACAGCACACGTGGACTACTGAAGTGAAACGACGCACGACGTTGTTCCTCGTGATCGGTTCCTCTGATCCTGTTTCCATTTTGCGGACTCTTAACTTTGCGCTTTTTATTCGACCATTGGTTGTTTTTCTTTCCCATACTGAAATATATATGGATTAATAAGTGATACTACCAAAGATTAATGTAATTTGTATTTGATTTGTATAATTAAATTCAGTCGATAACTCGAATATTATTTTCACCTCTACAGCACTTTCACTCATTGGAGAAGTTTCCCTGTAATTTAAAATTATTACCGATTACCTCTAATTTATGAAGAACTTTACCACACCATCAACAATGCCGATTATTAGAACTAGAAGTGGTGGTAGAACAATTAGGGAGTCTACATGGCCATAAATTGCCCCCAATTCGAGGTAAGTACTTCTACGTTAATTTTATTACGAAAAATACAATCTAATTTATGACGTATACTGAACTGTCAGTTGTTTATTATTGTAAGGCTGCTTGAGTAGATGGCCAAAGTAAAACGCCGAGCAATCCAGCAGTAAGGGTATTCCAACGTTGGCATAGGCTGAATTGGTTTTCGTAATCTTGTGTTTGGTATGGAGCTCTGTAATCATTAGATCATACCGTGAGAGCAATAAAAACCCATGTTAAAGAAACCCTTGGAATTCTAAAGTCTTGTTTTAGACTAATCTGTAACTATAAAGATGCGAACATTATAAATATTTAATAGAAACGAAGTAAATAAAGAATTTTACAAAAGATGTTGAAAATGTTGACCGTTGTTCTCTTAAGATTTTCAAGGATATTCACTAGAATATCAGGTGTAAGTTCATTTAACTATCGTGAAATAGCATTTTGTAAATCTTCTATATTCTGTGGTCTATTACTAAAAATATTGTTTTTTAGATAAGGGAATAGCAAGAAGTTTGGAACTGTAAGACCGGATGATCTTGGTGGAAACAAATGTCGTTGCTTCCATGATATCCTTAATATTATCAATAACTTCTGCAGTTCTTTTCACAGGTTTCCCTGATCCCTTTTTCCTTTCAATGCTTCTACTTTCTCTAAAGTTATTCACAATAATCTTGGAAGTTTGACAGAAATTGTTATAAACTTATAAGTGAAGTTTGCAGCCTCATTTGGATAACGCTATTGAAATTCTGTGAAACAGGTTAGAAACGAATACTGCCATTCATCAATTTCATTCTTTGCACAATTATGAAAATAAGATTCTAATACGAAGATTTTATGTTCCACTGTCTTTAAATTCATAGTATTGTCATATGTACTTGTAATAACTTGCTGTAATCAATTAATTAAATAAATAACCTAATAAAATTTTTAATGTAAACTGTCAATTATGCTCAGTTTCATATGAAATGCACCACACATTAAAATTAAAGCTACTTGTTTGAAAATTTGCTAAAATAATGTTTTATTATTGCGTATGAAATGATCACTATTACTATAAAAAAAATCAAGTGCTTGTGGTGTTCGTCTACTGTCTCTCATCAACTTGTTGCTTAGAAACAAAACAATATCTAGTAAATATTAATTAGTTGTTTCGAAATTTTGTTACATTTTGTGACGGAATTAATTTTTTAAAATGCCTTCAGTAAGACAACGTAGAAAGTTTAACCACATTTCCGATTTTGATAGAGGTCGAATTATCGGCATGAAAGAAGCTGGATTTTCTTTTCGTGAAATTGGTAGAAGGGTAAATCGGGACCACACTACAGTTGCACGAATATGGTTTGCTTGGTCAGAAGAAGGCTTTCAGCGACATCGTCCAGATGGTAGACTTCCACGTAGCAGCAATGTTCGTGAAGATCGACTTCTTCGAAGAATGGCTATGCGAGGCCGCTTTCAAACAACAAGGTCTGTTGCCGTAGACTGGATGCGAGCTCTTGACCGCCGTGTGTCAATGGCAACAATTTACAGAAGAATCTCTTCTTTTGGACTGCAATCCTACCGGCCATTCCAACGGCTTGCTTGGTGTCAAGAACGGCAGCATTGGAATTAGCAATGAAACGACATTGTCTTCAGTGATGAATCAAGATTTTGTTTGTGGGCAAATGACGGCCGTAGGAAGGTGCGGAAGGTACGTCGATATTGAGGAGAAAGACAAAATCTAGAGTTTTTTGAGAGACGCCATACAGCTTTAACACGTGGAGTTATTGTTTGGGGTGCTATTTGCTTCGGCAGAGGATCACCTCTTGTGTTCATCCCAGGCACTTTAAGTGCTCATCGCTGTATTCATAATGTCCTCAAACTGTGTTAATACCATTCATGCAGACGTTGCCAAACGGTATTTTCCAACAGGATGATACACATTCACACACTGCAAACATTGCCAGAACGTACCGAGAACAACAACAACAACAAACGTTGGAGAACAAGCACAATTGCAAATGTTGCCCTGGCTTGCATGATCTCCAGACTTATCGCCGATCGAACATCTTTGGAACATGATGGGCCGGCGACTAAGATTATTGCCAAGAGCTCCTAAGAACTTAAACGAGCTGAGACACCAACTTGAGGTTATATGGAACGAGATACCACAGGAGAACATAGACCATTTGATAGAAAGCATGCCGCGACGAATAAATGCTTGCATTGCTGTTCATGGCGATATTACACATTATTAATTTTGTTTTCGTTGTTGTTATTGTTTTCTTATAATTGTGAATCTTCTTTTGTGAAAACCTGATCATTTCATACGCAATAATGAAACATTGTTTTAGCAAAGTTTCAACCCCGTAGCTTTATTTTTAATGGTCGGTGTGTTTCATATGAAACGAAGTATATTAATCTATGACAGTTAACAATATTTATAATGTTTACATTTTTATAATTAAGGATTAATCTAAGATAAGACTTTAAAATTCCAAGGGTCTTTGACTTGGGTTTTTATGGCTCTCTCGTTAGAATCGAAATATTTAACACTTGAAGATTATTTAAGAAGTAACTTAAGAACCATGACAGAAAATAGCAATGGCAATAAAAATGCTACGCGTTTTATAATGAAGAGTATAGTATGAAATTTAAAAATTAGAAATCCATAGTAGAATCTGTAAGGATATGAAAACCAGAGATATGAAAATCCACCATAGCAACAGAAAGAAAAGAAAATTATAAATGGAATGTATGGAATGCAGGTATTGTAAACTTCCATAAGAATGGGAGAAATAGAGTTGGTAAAATAAAACTTGAAGGGCCGTATTGGTGGGAACCTAGAACATAGCGATGACGCTTAACACACTATGGTTGTAGTGTATGTCATCATTTTGGTATTTTTATAAATATGAAACTTTCATAAAATCGGTTGCATAGCGGAGCACTGGGGACGCCGGTCAGAAGGTATTCGTAGTCCAGCACAATCCGTGCTGGTGGACCAATATAGTGGCATATGCAATTGGTCGTGCTTCGGAGCGTACGTAAAACCGTGTGTCCCGGTTGTCATACGAACATTACTGATGACACACCGTCATTATTGTTTTAGGTTGGATTGGGGCCCATCAAATGTTCAAGCTACAGGGATTTAATATAAACCGAATAACCAATTGGTATGCTATAATTTCGTTAATATGACTTCTTTTATAATTTTAGTTACTTTTACATCAAATATCCCGTATCCCTTTCTATATTTGATGTAATTTATGCGTTTTTGCACTTAATAATCGTGGAATGTTTTCTGGTAAATTGATTTAGCTCATTGTATTAAAATTTATTTTAAATTATATATTATTATATTATTATTAGCCCGCAAACATCCCATTGTTGGGCAAATGCCTCCCCTATAAGGGGTGTTGTTGATCTACTCTCCCATAGTGATCAATCCTCGTGGGAGAGAGGCGCCGCGTTAACGCAACCTTCGGGTCACCCATCCAAGTACTGACCGGAGCCAACGCTGCCTTAACTCTCCTGATCGTACGTAAACGGGCAACGAATGTGCGCAACCCGGGACCTTTTTTACCTAATTTAAATTATACATACAAAAATTTGAGGTCCCGGGTTGCGCACATTCGTCGCCCATTAACGTACGATC
>JABXWE010061491.1:0-11132 GCA_014611495.1 Limonius californicus
TTCACAAAAAAAAAAGAATATTTATCCAAAAAACATGTGTTAAAAACAAATTTGTGTTATCAATTATCCATTCAAATAGACAAAATTTAACGAAAGCACGGGCAACGTTGGGTAATACTTTGTAGGTCAGAAACTGGCTGTATAGTTCAAAGTATTCACGAATGCAATGTTGCCGGTAAAACGAAGTGAGAACGTGCAGTCGGTATATCGGAAGTTACTTCGCGCCGTTGCTACCTTTCGATGTATATCAACCTTTACGCGATGCTAGCGCCAACGATATATAGTGGAACTAAAACACTTTTTTGTAGCTAGGGATCTATCGAAGACACTTCCACAACAATTTTCGTATTTTATCACCTAACCACACACACTTCCCGGTAAACACGAAATACATGGGGGAACGGAGTGACTTCCAAAATCGGAAGTCATAGCGTTATATATGAAGTGAGTCCGATGCAAATGTATCTATTTTGGAAGTGACATGATACACTTTATATATATATATATATATATATATGGGGTGGGGTGACAAAAATAGATGCTATGTGAAAATGCCTCTTAATAATAATAGTAGTAGTTGTAACAATCGTAGATGGGGTTAGATAATCTGCTGTATATACACAAAATAAAACGATACACAAATAATCTTGTGCCTTGACTTACATATACAAATTGACGACAAAATTGTATGAAAATAACCACCTCACACAGCACTATCTTAAAACGAGACTCTTTAATAAAATAAAACATGAACTTTATTTGAAATAAAAGTTAAATTAATTTATTCTCAGGGTTATTAAATACTTAAGGTTGGGATAATTGGGCATTACGAAATTGAATTCCTATTTTTGTTAAGTAACGGAAGTTGGCAAGGCAATTTTGAATAGTAAGAATTAAAATTTTAATTTCAAAGAATTAAATAAACTCGCAAATGCATAAAGATCCTTTCAAAAAACTTTAACTGGCACCAGCAAACAATTTACAGTTACAATTTACAATTAAGCAGTTTACTCTGTACATATTATCTAAATCCAAACGCAATCATTTCCAGTTAAGCCACTGAATATTAAAAACAATAGTTTGTCATCATCATTATCAATCGTTGGACCTTCACGGTTGTGTGGAGATAGAGATACAGAGGATCATCATTAGCATTGTTGTACAGATTAGATTTTTGAACTGATGGTCCGATGTCTAAGGACAAATTGCATCAGCATAATATACAATCTATGCTTAGTCGGTCTGTGTATCTCCAAACTCTACTGTTAACTAACCATTTTTCTAAAATGTTTTTATGGTTGAGCGTAGCTGGTGTTTCGCTGCTTATTTCGGGCGTATGCACCAATAAATCCACACAAAACAATTTTAAAGTAAGTATCGCGTAAACACATTGCGTACAATACTAACTGTTACTGTTTCATAGTTTTTCCAACATGATTATAAAGCTAAGTTTGAATGGGCGGAAGTTGCTGATTATGATAGAGGATGTTTCGAACAATTCAATTTAAGTGTTTTTAAATTTAATCGTAGTATCGCTGTTTTGAATTTCACTTATAGAGCTAAATTGGATATGGGCAGAGATGTAGAGGTAAAACTTTGGTGTTAATATGCATAATAATTGTCAAATTTTTATTTTTACCAATGTTTTAGGCGCTATTTCAGGTTTACAGATTTGCAAGTAATGAATATCGTGTCTTTCCACTACGCTTTCAAATGAACGCCTGCTTAGCCTTTGATAACAATATTGGCGGCATTGGTGGATTTTACCAATGTGGAAACTTTACTGGTTGCCCTGTTTTGAAGGTATATCTTTATTCACACTTTAATTCAGACACCACCAACGGGAAGATGCAATTTAGGCTTGCTCTCCCAATTGTGAAAACTGTAACGAACTACTTTTTTATTTTTAAACAGAATATACGCAATCACGTATGTAATTTTACACCAGATGAGATATACTTTCCTCCTCATGTACCTGATGGAAAATACAAGTTAGAACTTCAAGCATTGCATGGCGGTGAAGAGATTGCCACAGTTTACGTATACATGGAAGTTTACCGTCCTTTTAAAGGATAAGAAGTCTTTATTAGTCGACTATTCAAGAAACACGGTATCGGCCGAATAGTTACAAAATTATACCATAGTGCGATTTATAAAGTCAAACCCTCGGCATTGTAATTGCGAAAGACGAAATTATGAGCGTTTTAATTAAATCAAAAATGCTACTTCTTGAAAATTAATACTATATGACCCGCGTTGCTTTGGCATCGCTATTTCCAAAGAGAGTCGTCTGTGTATGTTTCTAAGTTATAGGATTATAATTTCCTTGATTCTAATAATAAGCAAATTTAACTATTAAACTTAAATTAAAATGTTACGTAAAATAAAAAATATTTAAAGAGATTTTAATTAAATAGGGAACTAGTTGTAGTACAGTTTAGGTAATCTAAATAGTAGCTTTAATAAAAAGCCCAAATGTCGTGCATCTTTATGCAATTTAAAAAAAACCTGCTAATTGTGATTTCAAATCAAATCAAACTTAGTGGACAGCATAATTTGGCAGAACACATTCCACATTTTACCTTATTCCGATACATTTGGATTATATTTCTGTAGTGTTATACTGTAATACAAAGAGAAGAGGAAACAGTTAGGTTCCATAACCTTACGTATTTGTTATGTTAGTGTAAATAATATAATGTGAATAAAATTTAACAATTTGTTAGCTCTGTTGTGTTACTGAAAATGATAGAATAGTTTGAACTTTAAGATATTAGTTTATCTATCTTATTGTTATTAATTAAAGTAAAGTTGACAATGCAAAAACTGGCTTTTATTATTATTTATTTTTGTTACGGTTATTTCTTTGTATGTAGTAATTTATTGACTGAAAATATTGGAACCAACGCTGCACTCGTAATAAACAATATTCACATGTGTAATAACAGGCAGTGTACAGGATTCGACGATTTCTTACATATGTAATGTATCAAATTCTTTTTAATACATGTGTTTAAAATAATGCCGCAAATTATAGTTCAGTTATTTGGTGGGAATTGAGATACGGTAACGGATCCTATTAATTATAAAGGCAACCTGTAAATCTACAATAACAATTCAACAACAACCAAATTATGTTATACAACAGCGAATAGAAAATTTGTACAGCAATTTCTCAAGCAACTTCATATGTGGAGCTCCTAATTCCAATAGGACTAGTGCTGTTACCATAACTACAAAATTAAACCACCGGCTGATCAGTAATAACATGGTAAAGCGAAACACATCTAAACTTAGTAGTGCTGTCAAATGTTTCCGAGTCTAGAATCGGAATCGGTTCTTTAGCTTTAAGAATCGGGTTTGCAGCGTCGTTAAAACGATTCTCGATTCTAAAATCGAAATCCGATTCATCAGAACAGTTTAAGGAATTTTATATTTGTCACGAACATAAATAAATTAAATTAAAAAGTGTGGTTATACTTCAGATACTACTACCAAATATGTAATACATATATTTATATTAGAAGATTCTAAAATCGTAAAATAAATATCGATTATAGATTCGAAGACTTTCATAATTCTGAAATTGAAAGACTAATGTCACTTCTCCTATCAATTTATTTTTTAATTCTAAAGATGTGAATTTGGAAACTATTTTCAATCCTGGAATCGCAAACCATTATTGTTTCAAGAGAAGATAAACGATTCTTGATTTTAGAATTGGGAAACTATTCTAGATTCTAGAATCGAGAATCGAAATCTGATTCTAGAATCGAGAATCGAAATCCGATTCTAGTATCGGGAATCTAAATCTGATTCTAGAATCGAGAACCAATTGTTGTAGAATCGATTCTTTTCAGAATCGAGAATCGATTCTTCAGAATTTCCTATTCTTGACAGCACTAAAAGATGTGTTTCTACAAACATTTAAAATAGCTTTAACTTGATATAAATAGTTATCGACTGGCTATTCTGCTTTTCTAGGACATAATCAAATAGCAGCTGACATTTTTGTAAGAGGATATGTTCAGGGTCAGTGCACTTTTTTGAGACTATTTCTACTAATTTGCCTACGTCATGGTAGCTGATTTTCTCGAACCATGTGCAGCAATGAAATTTTGTTTCCTGTTGGGAAAAAAATACGACGGAAACGGTTGTTATGCTACAGATAATTTAAACAGTGGTTTCTTCCCAATCATGGCTACTCTTCTGTCGCTCCTCTTTCCCATCCTCTCCGTCTCCGCTACCAAACATTCCTGACCTTCTGACTAATACGAGAATATCTGTCCACGCAAGGGAGTTCAACTCTGTATTGTGAAGGGTCGCATTCTCCTAGAAAGTGAAGAGCAGTTTCCTCATGTCTTCCACATGCGTGATATGTCCGATCCTCCTTGACACCTAATAGATTCTGTAGTGCCCTGTAAGGACTCCTATCAACAGTTGTCGGCTTCTCCCCAGTAGTCAGATTGACTTTTTCTCCGGCCCGGCTGCAAATACTTTTGCCTGTCTGCAGCCACTGATCTTTCTCCACTGATCCTTCATTTTCGTGTATGCCCATTCAATTAGTGATGTGACCTGCTGCTTTGAAATCCTTAGAGAGGGTGTTGGTCCAACCCAACTTTACTTCCATCAGCCTAGCGAGTCCTTCTCGAGCGTCTCCATATTTCTGGACGAAGGCATATCTCGTTCTTAGCGTACAGGCAGCTTTGAGGGCTGCTTGGCTGTCGGAACAGATATAGACCACCAGTTTCACTCCCAGTCTGGCTTCTTTCTTTTTTTCTTTTTTTTTCACCGTTAAAATGGCATAGGGGTCCGTCGGAAAAAACATAGTGTACTTTCCGAGCGGCAGGCTCTCTATAAACTATAAGCAAACCGTCTGTATAGCAGATCAAAGATACCTTTGGGAAGTTTACCTCCTTCTGCTCACACTGTTTCTTGCTTGGGATTGTGAGACTAAATTTCTTTTCTAACCTCAGTCGGTTTTTTGCTTCTATCACCCTGCAAGTAGAAATAGGTAGTCCCTTTTCCGCACTATCTTGATGATATCTGCGTGACCTGCAACGGTTCCCTTCTATTTCCAGTTTCCGGTGTCCCGCTTTCTAAGATGGGGTGCCACGGATTCCTTCCTTATCCAGATGGGAAGAGTTGGCAGCTCTAGCAAGACCTGCAATGCAGCCATTGGGGTTGTCTTCATTTCCCGGTAGTTCTAACACAGGTCAGTCTTTGGATTTTTGACAGCCCGAGGGAAATAGTAGTATATCACACACATAGGCAGCAGACCTCGAGCAGTAATGCACCAAAGGTCTGATTACTACCGTGTACATCCAGTAAAGAATTCCAGCTCCTGCCTACAACCCGGCGCTACTGCCAAAGCAAACTTCTAGCACTGAAAAGAAGTTGTCGAAATGCAATTCCATCGTGATTGGATACATTCGAAAACCACTAAAAATATGTTATTCTTGCAGAATTATTGCACTGTAAGAATTCATGAACTGTTGTCATTCGATATGGATATAAGAACATATTTGTGAGTAACATCTTACATATTGCCACAGAGTGGTTTATTTGTGGGACTTATTATACTTTATTTCAGCAGAACAATTTCATCTGTAACGTTTGTAGGCCGACTAACTAGCTTTTTTCTACATTAGCATTTTAACAAAACTTTGTTAGACATATTTCTAAAGTGTGTTTAAAACTTTTCATGGAATTAATCGAAGAAATTTTCACCAAAATATGTCCATTTTAAGCCGCAAAATAATTTCATTCGGAAAAAACTGTTTCTGGAAAATATACATCAAGTACAAACCGATGACGACTGAAAGCTAACAACATAAGCAACATAAAAAATGTCTAAAAAATATCAGAAATGACACGACACTTTAGTACTAACCCCAGAGGATGTTCTCTTAGAACTTTTCTAGTTCTCTGTCATCCTAATTATATTTTTTAAAGTTGGAGCTGAAAAAATCTATTTTTTTACCTTCTTCTCTTTCTCTTTTATTTGAAATACAATCATATAAGGGTAGCAATTGTTGTTAATTATTATAGTGGCTAGGATTGGTTTAAATTCATTTTTTGAAGTGTAGAAATATAAAAATAAAACAGTAAATCCTATCATGGCCGCATTTATACACATCGACTAACATTCCTAAGAATGTTCATAATAAAATACTACCGTATACTCATAGTACACTACTCTATTTAAATATTGATATTCTTTTCTTACGTTTTTATTTAAAATAGCACAACATCAATGGAAGTGAATGGATTGGTTCGTTGAACATGAAATGAGCGTTCTTTGGGCAGATTTTATTGTAATTGGGCAATTCTTAGGAAGCATCGAAAACAACGTTATTTACGTAATTCAACTTTGTACAAATCTCCCCAGTTATAGCCCCACCCCATTGATAAATGATGATCGGAAAGGAGATAGGTGTAATGCCAGTACGGCGAAGACCAAGCAGTCTTCGTTACGGGGAGAAACTAGCAGTAATGCATTTTAGAAAAGTGTAGACCGGTTTATTGCGTTCTCTGCATTGAATGCTTGTTTTTCGTACTTTTCTAGATTAAATTTACTCTTCTTCTAGAACACTCGCGTAGTATTTCCCGTTTTTCACTGAAACACGATGTCGGGAGAGCATCTAGTGTTTCAGTTATGATGAGTGTGATGTTGTTATAAGAGTGGCGGAAAGCGCTTTCCACTTTCATCGTCATGTTTGAGTTTGCCAACCTTTCAACGAGCAACCTATTCTATCTATTATCTGTTATTAATCCAAAGTATAGAAACTATGTGGGAACGCCAATATTAAATCCTGAGTGTGTATTAATGCTTAAACTATTCAAAATTAACAGCTACAATTAGAAGTAACAGTGCAGATAATATTTATTAAAACATAATCCATTACAGCAAGGAATTTCAAAAATTTTCCCTGAACTTTGTAGAGCGACGATATTGGAAAAATATCGGCAGAGCTCGCTCCTTTCTGCAAAGTCTTTCATTTCTGGGCTTATCTTTCCTTCGTGTTCCACGGAGTTTCGTGAGGTATTTAATAAACGATTGAAAATACAAAGCCTGACATATCAGTTTCGCAAATACAGGCGATCATATTTCATTTTAGGGCTGAAAGCGTTTGCGTACTCCTTGATTATTATATAGATATTTATTTACCTGCAGTTTGTTCGACGTTGAAACATATTTTTAAATACTTGTAAACTGATTATTATTTTTTTTTTGTATGGAATTAATGTATTTGACGTTTCAACAATATTTAATGAATTTGTGGATGTACTAATTTTACGTTTCCCAAATTATTTAATACGGATAGTTTGATATTAATCCAAAAGGTGTCTCAAATGAAAGGAAACCTTATACATCTAATAGCTGACAAATTAAATATCTAAATATAATTAACACCTACACTAATTGAGGTATAAATTTGTCTTCTTAATATTATCGATTTTAAGTACAGCATTTTTAAAAGTACGAGTCCATCCCCTGACTCTGTCATAATTTTTGTTTCCTTTAAAGATATCATTAAAGCGATCCTATTATATGTATATATTGGGATCCGGAAAATTCACCGCCAACAATTCACCGACAGCAATTCACCGCCAACAGTTCACCGCAACGCAATTCACCGCCACGACAATTCACCGCCACAACAATTCACCGCAACAGCAATTCACCGCAACAAAAAATAACCATTTTTATTTATTTTATTTTTAAAATTAACGATAAATTAGAGGCACTGGATATATAATAACTTAAAGTAATATCATAAGTACACCTATTAAAATAACAGTGTAAAGTGAGGGCGAAAACAGTGAATGATGTTGTTACGGTTAGAGGGGAACACAATCATGTCGGTGACGCAGCTGGAGTGGAAGCGGCTAAAATTTACGACGCTATTAAAACAACTGCCAAAACAACCACCAATGCCCCCCAGGCCATAATTACCGATGCAACAATCCAATGCAGTCAAGCAGCAGCCCCCAAACTTCCATCTATAGACGTGATGAAGAGAACGATCCGCCATATCCGTCAGCAGCAAAGGGCTGGTCCAGCTCTGCCCAATCATCGCCAAGAAATCGAATTTCCAGAGGAATACACAAGAACCCTCAACGGAGAGGATTTTCTGCTGTATGATTCCGGCCCAGAAGAAGATAGGATGGTGGTATTTTCTACCCGCAGAAATATGCAGTTGCTCGCAGGCAGTGATCATTGGTATGCCGATGGTACCTTTAAAACGGTACCACTGTTGTTCCATCAATTATATACCATACATGGGTTAAAAGAAAACGCAGCGGTACCTTTGGTTTACGCCCTGTTGCCCGACAAATCAAAAGCGACATATACACGCCTTCTTCGAGCTATGAAGAATTTGGAGCCTTTATTATCACCAAGGACTGTTACTACCGATTACGAGAAAGCTATGAACAATGCGTTCAGGACAGAATTTCCGAATGCAAGGCTAAAGGGGTGCTTTTTCCACTTCACCCAGTGCATTTTCCGGAACATTCAAAATCGCGGGTTGAAGCAAAGGTATGAGACGGACGCAAATTTCGCGCTGCATATGCGAATGTTGTCAGCAATTGCGTTTGTCCCACCAGCATCGGTAGTTCATGTGTTTGAAACATTGGTTGACAATGACGTTTTCCCTCCAGAGGCCCAAGAAGTTATCGACTATTTCGAGGATACGTGGATTGGACGCCCCAATAGGAGACAGCGCCGACCACCACAATACCCTATTGAAATGTGGAGTGTTTATGAGACAATCTTGGAATATTTACCTAAAACAAACAACTCTGTGGAAGGTTGGCATCGAGGATTCCAAGAACAGATCGGGGCGATGCATCCTAATATTTGGAAGTTCATTGATTGTGTGAAAAAAGAACAAAACCTGAATGAAGTCCGGATAGAGCAATAATATAGAGCAGTATAATCCTGACAACATACTTGACTATATTAGAGGGATAGCCCATAATATATCGTATTAATTTTACTATATATGTATATTTGTTCTTTGACAATGTTCCCATTATATTAATAAGTTTTAAATTATATTATTTGATGGTTTTTATTAAAGATATTTTGATAAAATATTTTAATGTTGTTGCGGTGTTGAGTAATTCGTTAATTTTAAAAATAAAATAAATAAAGATGGTTATTTTTTGTTGCGGTGAATTGTTGTTGCGGCGAATTGTTGTGGCGGTGAATTGTCGTGGCGGTGAATTGCGTTGCGGTGAACTGTTGGCGGTGAATTGCTGTCGGTAAATTGTTGGCGGTGAATTTTCCTAGACCCGTATATATTGTAGTAGCTGAACTAACAAGTAACATTCAATGCGTTCCTTCTATGAAAAGTAATTAATAAACCGTAAGGTCTGGGGTTCAATTCCCTGTACCGGAACACCAAACTTTTAACGGTCGTTCTTCCCCACAAGGCAATGGCAAACTAGCGAGGTATTCTGCCTAGTAAATCTTCTCTGGAGTAGAAATGTTTACACTTCTTGTAATTCAGAGCCCAAGGTAAACTGTAGATCTTCTATGTCTGTACTTCTTTAAAATGCGCAACAGAAGCATAGGAGAGAAGATCGCTATGTCTCGCAACAAACAAAGCACTCAAAGAAAAAAGACTGCTTGCCCAGAGCCGAAGCACTTTGAGACAAAGCTAAGTCAGTTTGTGCTATGCACAACAGGACCCGACTCTGCGAGTTACCGTGTTGGTGCGTAACTGTGCTTGACCTGCCTGTTTGGTTGTTTCTGTGTATGGTCTTCTTACTCCTCTAATGCGACCGTAATACGAAGAGTGCCATTAATTTTATTCCCAATGGCAAATAGAGACCGGATACCAGAACCGTCCGACCAGCGAATTAGAAGAATTTCCGACCCCTGGAAGAGCGTTTGGACTATTACATCTAAAGCCTGACTCTCCTACCACTGAGCAATAGCAGAGAATTTACTTAATATAATTTGAATAATAACATTACTGAAAAGCAGCACCTGCGAGAGCATTTTTAGAATGGTAAATTGCCTATGATTGTGAATTTAATATATTTTCTTTACAACAGGATGTCTACTTACTTTATCCATTTAATTTTACCTTACCGTATCGAGGATTGTTGAGAATGTCGTTCGCTACAGTTTTTTTTTATTCTTTCCTATTTGTAGTGAGCATTTTAAAGCGTGGCCCCTCCTTTGATTTCTTCTTTCCACGTCTTTTCTGGTCGTCGTCTAGCTTTCGCTCCCATCACTTTGTTTCGTATGTCTTCTTAGTTGTCCTTGGTTTTCCATCCGCTACAGGTGTTCCAGCGGTTAAATATTTATTTCTGTTTGTATATCCGTATTATTGCATTGTGTACAAACTTATAGCTATTTGGCTATTTCCTGCCTATCGTACGCAAATTTTACGCCACGTTAAAACAACTGAGTGGATATTAGTAACTAAACAGTAAAATGATGATTAATACCGACACTGTAAAGAAATCCTTACATAGAAATCATTTTTATACAAACTTATTAATACATTTACATTTTAATGCAACTTACTATTTAGGACTATTTGGGGTGTCTAGGCTGCTTACCGACCTTCTCCTGTAGATCTACCTAATCTTTTCTTTTGCCTAGCGTATTGAGGTATCTTGGCTGCATGTGCAGCTCTCCGTAATCCTTTTTCTTGCTCAGTGCTTTGAGTTGCCTCGGCTGCGTATGGGCCTTCTCCTGCTGATTGCGTTTTGAGGTATTTCGCCTGTGGGTGCAGGTCTCCAAAATATCTTCCCTTGCTCAGCGCTTAGAGGTATCTCAACTACTTATGGGCCGTTTCCTGCTGATTGCGTTACAGGTATCTCGACTGCAGGTGCAGGTCTCCGTAATCCTTTCTCTTGCTCAGCGCTTTTAGGTTCCTCTGCTGCTTATGGGCCGTCTCCTGCTGATTGCGTTATGAGGTATCTCGACTGCAGGTGCAGGTCTCCTTAATTTTTTCTCTTGCTCAGCGCTTTGGGTTGCCTTGGCTGCTTCCGGGATATCTCCTGCTGATTGCGTTATGAGGTATCTCGACTGAAACTGCAAGTCTCCCTAATCCTTTCTCTTGCTCAGCGCTTGGAGGTGCCTTGGCAGCTTATGGGCTCTCTCC
>JABXWE010061501.1:0-15449 GCA_014611495.1 Limonius californicus
TATACATGGTAAAGTTAGAATGAATATATCACTTTTCTAATAACGAGTGAGGTCCGTGTGGCCTCTAACAATAATAATTTTAGCACTAATGGGTTGCATTGTTACTATTATTTTGGTTGAAACTGTTTTATGAGCACGAAGGTGTCCTCTGAATACATGTCAGTGAGGATAATATATATCCATACACCTCGTAGGATCTTCATAAGTATTTTCTATGTTCTCTCTATCCAATTTCATTGCAACCGATTGGTTTCAATATAAGTTTACGATGATACTCAGATATTTAACGTCTAGTACACTGCTATTTAGAAGCTCTGTCATCTTCTGGAGTTGTACTTTGTCAAGACATTTTGGTAATCTATAGAACCGGCCGAAGGCACAATTCATGGCTAGATATCGTCGAATTACCACTTGGATGTTGAACAAGGCTCTGTGTAGGTGACAATTGTTCTTCATAGAGTTTATATATTCTTTCATAGACTACCTTGAGAAATAGTTTTAGCAAATGAGAGGTTTTTGGGCAATATAATATTATGGATTCAGAATTAAGTCATTCTTAGGGTATGTTTTGGGATTCATAAACACACTTGAACACTGACGTTAACCATTTAGCTTTATCCGCATCGAGATGCTTCAGAAACTCTATGTGTATGATGTCAGGGTCTGACGATTTACCTCATTTTACAGCTTCTATTGCAGTTGTTTTACTGGATATATGTAAAGGTTATAGTCGATTGCCATAAAGCTTAGCTTTTCCACGTCTATTTGATGTCTTTTCTATTGATGATAACCTTTTCTTTATTGCCTGTCAGTTTGTTCATTGTCTTTACCGTAGACTTTCTACTCATTACTCTGCCTTTTTTTGAAACTATCATGTTTTAAATGTAAAGCTTCTATTTTTTCTAGCTTCTTTTTCTTTGCCTTCACTGTTATACGGAGTATATTCGTATGCATTGAACCTATACAGATCTCAATGTAGATAAGAACTGTAGATTTACGCATCCATTGGGTTGTAAGATTCGACTAACTCGAAATATTATTTTCACGGTGGAAATATAGCTGGATCAAGATTTCACTCGAAAATAATAAACACCTAGCAGATTAGTTAGCAGCTACGCGTATTTACAAAATGCATGTGTAATTATTAACATGCTAGTAGTGAAACAATTGAGAATAATGCAACTGATTTCTAATTAAATATAAAAATACAGTTCACACTAGGAGTAGCAGTAAATATTTCAATGATCCCATTTTTATGTCCTATTACAATTTAAAAAAATAAATTTAGGGCACAATTAGAATTGCTGTACATTTTGAATACGTTCATTTTTCTTATATTGACAAATACTATTATATTTGAAAAAATTTAGTTTCAGTTTCGTACCAATATTTTCAACGATGAAGTTCGAATATTTCACCATATTACTTTGTAAAAATATTTCTACAATCCAGTTGCTCTGAAAAAACTTCTTATTTCGTAATTGTAAAACTATTTTTGTGCATATAATATTATCTTCTTCCTTTCTGTTTTCCCGTTTCAATCTTGTGTGATAATAGAACGACCGCGAACTGCAAGTCGTTTTTACCGAACGCTGGCTTCTCCCTAAGGCAAAGCCGTCAGGGTTTCGCAATTACTTGTAAGAATGGAACAAGACCGAGCTTATTTTAAAGATAGATTTATATGCGAAATGTCGTCTCCGCTATTTTCTAGTAGTTGTTGCCGGATCCACACTATATTTATTTTGTTAGTAACATTACCATAATCCTATATTTTTCTTGGGAATTTGCAAGTAAGGGAACACGTAACAGAAATTGTTTTAATACTGACCTACACTATTGTCTGCGCCAATTTAAGCTTAGAGTTCAAAATATTAGGAATACTAATTATATGTAAACCATATGTAATTGTTACAAACAAAATAATGTTATCAACAACTTCAACAATTTTATTAGTTTTCTATTGCTTTGTATGTGATACATCTTTTTTGAATCAAAATTACAACTAGGTAAACAGTAGAAGTTAGGGAAGTAGTACATTGGATGGTGGTTTCTACTTGGCTATGGTCATCTCTTCTAAAATTCCCTAAAACGCTGAACGTACTACCTTAATTTGTCCATCATTAAGTTCTGAATGTTACTATATCACAATGTTAATAAATATCATATAGTAAGAAAGATTAATAAAATTGAAAAAAAGTGAAAATTTATTAATAAATGATGATTTTGCTCTTGATGCGGATAAGGTGTTTCTGTGGCAAACATTTCGTGGACGCAATTACAAAACCCTAAACTTAAATCTTTTTTGGAAAAATATACAAAAAAAATTTCAGAGGAGCGAAAACTATTTACAGAAATACTATGATTTGGTAAGTTGAAGTGTCGACCTTATTTATCTTATCTATTTTATTTGCAGCAAGTACAAAAAAAAACAGTAGGTATATTGGGCAAAATGACACATGGATCTCCGATGATAAACCGCTGCGCAAGGGAAAATGCATGGTTGCTGGAAAATTTTGTTTAAATGAGTTTTGCAAACCCTATCTTGTAACAGAAAATATTTTGCAAACAACGAGTGCTGATGCAATATTACTTAATAATTTCACATGGTAAGTAGGGATTAACCGAAAATATTTTGAGTCAACCCACCATTAAATTGTAACATGTGTATGTTAAACATTAAAACCCATACATCACTTTCTTAGTTATTTACAGCTTCCTCGTTGGAAATTATAACTAACCAGCTTTTCAATGGTTAATTTATATTAACCTGATTATGCCAGTTCCAGTTCTTTAACCGGCATCAGTAGAAGTAACAAACGAGTACATTTTCTCCATGTTCCCCCTATTCGGATCAAATTGAACTAAATATAACTGCATCAGGTATTACAGTATTCATGCCACTTCTGACTCTTCCTTAACTTCATTACTGTAATTTAAGTTCATTTCCTGTTGCGATATATTTTAGACCAATATTGAAGAGACTTGCATCAACAAACTTATGTAGACAATACTGGATCAGGCAAATTTGTAACAGCATCATCTATGTCTCACAGAAGAGGCCATTTTGCTGAATTTTAATAAGAGTATTTGATGCTTCTTCAAGTGATATCAGTCCATATACCTGTCACAAATCGGTGCTGCATTTGTATGATTTACACACTATTGCGCTTATCTGCCATGACATTTACTAACAAACTTATCAAGATTTGTTGGTAGCGTTCGTTTCTCAATAATTTATGTCTTCCGTTTCAGTTGCACTACTACCAATCAATTTTTATTACGAACAGGTGGTTCTCTACCATTCTTTTCAAATAAAGAATCATTGTGTTATGAAACGCTCTTTTTTCTAAGTCCTACCTTATATGTTATATGCTCTATGCCTTTCTTAAAATTTAACATCTTGATGGAATCGTGCCTTCTATTTTTCACTAGTCAACTTAAACTGATCAGCTATTTTAGCGTTTTGGTTGATGATCTCTATTGGAAGTTAAATTAAGAAGTTTATTTTATTATAGTAAAATAGTACAGTGCGTTTAAATGGCGTTTTTAGGTTCTCTTTTTGGTTTCCTATTTGAATTTGTTGTACAAGTTCTACATAAAAGAGAAATCGCCCAAGAATTCATTGAACTAGTGAAAGATATATAGATACCAATAATCAAATAATAATCGAGGTAAATGGAGACCATCTAAGCCCCATATAAGCTACAGTGGTGATAAGGCAAGGAGATTCTATAAGCCCACTATTGTTCAACATCATGGTGGATGAGGCAATTGAAGAGGTGAGGATACAAAAGGATACAAAATGTGAGAAACAGACATAAAGGTAGTATGCTATGCGGATGATGCAATATTAATTGCGGAGACTGAAGACCAGTTGCAGAGGATGCTAATGAAAATGATGCAAACTTAAAAATTAAACATGAAAATATCAACGAAGAAAACTAAATGCATGACGATAAGCAAAGAGGTCAAACGATGCAAATCGCCGGTTGAGTAAGACATAATCGAGCATGTGAACACCTTCAATTATCTGGGAATAAATAAATCTAGCTGAGAAATACCAAAGAGTAAGTAAACTCCCAAGCAATAAAAGCCGCAAAAGTATCAGGAGTGCTGAATAGCACCATATGGCATAATAAATATATTAACACTGATATTAAAAGCAGGGTATATAAAAGTACGGTGCGGCCTGTTCTGACATATGCAGCAGAAACTCGAGGCTAAACAACAAATAAGACAAATAATGGAAACGGCAGAGATGAGGACATTAAGGAAGATAGTCGGCAGAACAAGAATGGACCGTACCAGAAATGAAGAAATACTAAATGCAAGGTGCAACCTATAAATGAGTGGATTTAAACAAGAAGGCGGGAGTGGAACAATCACATCTGCAGGATGTAGGAAACCCGATTAGTATGCCAGGCTAGAGATGAATTGCCAATACGAAAAAGATCCCGAACTAGACCGACGAGGAGATGGAGAGAAGCACTATAAATTGGAGTGAACAGGTAGAAGCCTATATAGAAGTTGGAAAAAGAAGAAGAAAATATTTTGCAGGTGGTTTATCAACATTTGATAAAGTTTTGACAAAGTAGAAAAAGAAAAATGTTGCTGCGTAGTAAGTTGCAGATTTACTGTTTTCCATTGATTCGGGCATTTCAAATGGCCTGAAAAAGCAGACAACTACAATTACAACTAATATGGTTTTCTTTATATAATAATAATTTTGATTGCTAAAATGGAAACAGAAGTATAAATGTCTTATTCCTAAAACCGTAAAAAAGAAAAATTATGTGGAATGCAGATAATGCAACACTTACTGACATTGGAAATGAACATACAAAGTGGTAGATGATTAGGTACATATAACAACAAAAAATAAGGCTATCAGAGGAAATACAAGCGGTGGAAATTGTTAGACAAATAAAATTAGCATGAACAGCATTTAGTAGGTAAACTAGTTAAACAAGTATTTAAGATAAAACTAACACAAAATCACAATATTTAAAGACAAAAGTATGCAACCGGTAAATACTGCCAATACTAACCTATGTGTTTGAAACATAGACTTCACAGAAAACAACAATGGAAAGAATCAGATGTTGCCAGACGAAAATGGAAAGAGTCATGTTGCGAGTGACATTACTAGACCGGATAAGAAATGAACATATAAGACACAAAAGAAAGTTGAATGGTGTAGCAAGACGTATCGCCAAACTGAAGTAAAGCTGGGCCGGACACATAACAAGAATACAAGATAATGGATGGAATGGAGACCAGGGAAGAAGAAATCACGGTCGACCAAGAACTTCATGGAAAGGCGATATAGACAAAACTGCAAGAAAACTATGGTCCCGACAAACTGAGCACCTCATAACTTGGAAAGATCTTGAGGAGGCTTACAACCAGCAATGGACCACTTAGCTGCCACATGATGATAATGGTCATCTAGCACTAACCGTATAATGGTGTGAGCAACACGTGTGTGCTATCTCTTATTTTGTTTGGAATCCATTCAATAATTAGTAAAATGGAGCAAGAAAAACTCAAAAACAAATATATTGAAGTGTTTTTTTTCCTAACTAACTTCGATTGATAGCGAATACTTGTTCTTCAAGTGCTTCCATAGTATGGTATATGTAATATACATTTTTAAATATCAATTCCTGTAAATTCTCATAGTTCCCAAAAGATTGTGTTGGTGCTGTACTTCTTAGATGGGAGTAGTGATCAACATTTCATGGAAGCACGAACCATTTGTAGGCTATTTTCGTTTATTAATGCCACAACAGCGTGAATACGAGCTACGATATCTTCAGGATTCACAATACGTTCGCCCTAAATGTTTCCTTTAAATGGCCCCAGAAAAAGATATCCACCGGATTCAGATTCGGTGATCGAGGGAACATTTTCATTCAGAAAATTTCTTATTTGTATTCCATAATGTGATGGTGCACTATGCTGTTGGAACCAACAATTCAATCTAACTTCTAATGAAATTTCATTGAGGAATGGCAGTGGTAAATTTTCATTTATAAATTGAAGATGCAAGGCCGAATAAAGTTGGTTAGGTAGAATGTGTGGACCAATTACATTATTATTTAATAACCCATCCCAAACGTTTATTGACCATCGATTTTAGTAAAATATTTTTCGAATTAAGTGAGGGTTTCCGTCCCTCCATTCATGTATGTTATGAGTATTTATAACACCCTACTCAGTAAATGTGGTTTTATCAGTTCCCGGAATCTTATCTGGATATTTGGTTATGCTACGTAATAACTATTCATAATAAGTGGACGCGACTGCCTCCCTGGACTTTCCCATACTGGAAACTGTTCATATCATCTTTATTCAACAGTAGAGTTATTTTCCTCAAAACGGTTGTTCAAGCGCTATCCTAAAACCTTGCCTTGTAACGAATAGACTTACAAGGCTTGTAAGAAGTCCCGCCAAATATCGGCGGTGCCCCTTAATTTCCTTTTAATATGCAACCAGGCATACTTCATTCTCTGTCCGCTGTCCGTACCGCTAGGCCGTCGCGCGGTCTAACTAGTACCGATCGCTATTGCTACCGAGGTAAAATTTTCTAAGTCCCTGGAAATTATATTTTGTAGAGCATAAAAAATCGATTTTTTTTATTTTCGCGGAAAAAGATTCTTTGACGCAAACAAATAACAACCGTTAGAATAAAAAAAATATTTTTCTAAAAAAGAGGGAGGAGGGGGCCGGTGCGCTTACATATATCCACGAGTGTAATATTTCTTTGCATATTCATATGCTCCATTACGTACTGAGCGATTCAGTGAAAACCCCAGCTTCCTATCTTTTTTCGTTTATTAATTAAAGGAGTTTGAAGTTTCAAACTTCCAAGCTTCGTAGAGGGCGCCACAGGAAAATTACGGAGTTCTTCAAAAAACATATCGATAGCCCCTTGCGAGGTCTATCGACATATGAAGTTTAAAAAAATTCCTTGGAGCAGTTTTTGAGAAATAATTTTTTGAAAATTTCCAAAATTTTGAAAATTCGTAATTTAGGCCCCTTATAATTTTTCAAAAAACTTTTTATATCACCTCATTTTACCCTTCATATAATATTCAGAAAATAAAAATCATTTGAATCGATTCATCCGTTTTCGAGTAATTGGGCGTTAAACTCAAAATTTTCAAAAAATCATAGCGCCCTTCATTTTAAAGCTAGCGAGTTCGGAAAAAAACTAACAGATTTGTCTTATGACCCTCTATCGTTATCCGCGATAAAAGTTTCAAAATTGTAATCACGAAAAAAGTGATACCAAAAAAACATGCGTAACTTCCGCTTCCGGTTTCGGATTTTTTTGAAAAGCTTATTTTTTCGATGAATTTGCGATACACCCCCGCATTCCAAAGCGCATCAAAATCGGAGCAATACTTTCGGCTGTAGGAGCGTCACATACGTACGTACATACGTACGTACATACGTACCCACCCACAGACAGACATTTTTTAAAAACCACTTTTTTGGGTTCCTAGAGACCCAAAACGGATATTTCCGTTAAAATCTCGATTTCGAAAATTTTCATGAATTCAATACTTACCCTATACCTATAAGGTATGGGAAAGTAAAAATTGACTCGAAGTTCCTTCCCCCGCCGCGTAAAAGTTGAATTTTTTGAGGCCTAAATCTATGCAGGCCATTTCTCTTTAATAATCCGTGAATTGTATATACTTGGAAATGAGTTTGAGATGATACAATTTGAAGGTTTGTACTTGGTGTTGCCTCAACCAGTTTAAGAACTTGAGCTTCTTGAGTTTTTCGAGGGTTTAAATTACCTCTGCCGACGATTTGAAAACTTTTCGGCATATTACATAGCAGTACCAGAGCTATTGCCATTAAACACACCAAATAGTTTCAACATATTGACGTAATCTCAATTACAACAGTATCGTTCCATTTTCCACAAAAAGCAGAAGGAAATAAAAAGAATGATACTTATCGAGATGGCCGAACGATTAGTAAATTTTTAACATCTCCGTAGCCACATAACGGAAGTATGTTACCCAACTAATTGGCGCGACCGTGTCATAAAACTTATTATTTACTTTTTAGTCGATGACTCAATAACGAAGGACAAGTCAAACAATTTCCACTCATTTATTTTCAATTTTTTTAGCGCACTGAATCAAATCCCAAAAGCACATGCGTCAATTTTGAGAGAACTGATATATTATAAATCAGTATCATGTATAAGCATCTCGTGAACAGTTTTCACTGCTATGAACTAACTGTTAATAGCACAAAATCAATTTTTCTGTGTTTCAAATCCTTTCATTTCTAAAAGAAATTGCTTTTCTTAGATTCTTTTATAAATTAAAGGAAACAAATGTAATTAGCGACCTATACCCAGACGTTGTAATTGCGGTTGAGAATTTAAGGAGTGGTATTTCTCATCCCTTGTCTTTATTGAATGCTGCGATAGAATTGTAGTTTAATTAAAAGTCTTTACGACACCAATTTTCTAAGTGTTTCTAGTATGAAAACATTTTATATGAGCTTATAAAACTTAAAATTTATTGACATCAACTTAAAATCGAACAAACCTATAAACAGTTATTATTTTACAGTAGACACAGTGAGTGGAGAAAGCATAATGAACACCATTAGGAACATTAACATGGGGCTCTACATGTTAGCCATAATTTAATTAGAGATCAAAGCCCCAATTTACGTTATAATTAAAGTTGACGTAAAGATAAATATGTCAGTATACCACTGTGGCGTATACAGATATCACGCTGGGAATTATGCGGAACAAAATACCGATTGGATATGTAAATGGAAAACCGAATAAGCCACAAAAACAATTACCGATAATATACGGTCTGGATAGACGAACAAGGGTTGTTGGGATTTAGGTATTTTACACAGACTTAGTGATACGTTAACACTTCCTTTGAATACATTAGTTGTACTTTCGACTATTTCGTTCTGCGTTCGTGCGAATAGTTCAAAAAGAAAGAAAAATACTGCAACCGTATTCTGTCAATGGGAATCCTCAGGGAATGGAATGGATTCACCCTTCATTTTGCGGACGATCAGGTCATACTTGTACAGTACGCTTTCTACCTAGAATTCATGCTGCGCAGACTGTGGCATTCTTACGAATAATGGGCGCTCAAGGTGAATATGGGTAAAAGTGAACATCTTACGGTCAATTCTGAAGCACCACTTCAGATACTTATCGAAGAAGATATAAACGTAAACCAGATGGAGAAGTTCAAATATTTAGAGGCAGTTATGGCAAAAATTGGCTAGCTATAGCAGAAATAAAGTGCAGAATCGAACAGAGTGGTAAAGTCATAGGTTGTCTCAACGCGATTTGGTGGGATAATTATATTTCCAAGAATGTAAAGATACACATCGGTAGAACTATGGTGGAATCAGTGATATGTTACGGGTGCAAAGTGTGGACAATAATAAATGCGGAAATGATCCGAAAACTAATTGAAACAGAGACGGCCTACCTACGAAGAAGCATGAGGGTGTTTCGATTGGAACACATTACAAATGAGGAGATAAGTGGAAGGATAAATGTTAAAGACTCTCTAATTGAAAGAATAGAAAGGAACGGATGAAAGTAGTTTGGAAGACCGTATATGGCCCCGAAAATTATTCAGTTGGAAACCACTAAGCAAAAGGAAACAAGGAAGACCCAGAGGATCCTGGAATGAGGGTATAAAAACTGCTATAACAGACCGGGAACTGGAGGAAGATGATGTGTTATACAAAGGCAGATGTCGTTTAGGAGTGGGAAGATGGCTAACAGCTGTATAAAACCCGATATATATACATATATACTTATATAGACGCATATATATATATATATATATATATGTATATATATATATATATCGATTTATTCTTCCTGCGTTTTACCCACGTTGGTATATCCACAACTCCAAATCTTTATGTGCCGTAAGTTGCTCTGGGGAACATGTGAGTTTGTAGAAATCTAATTTTCGTGTTTTTAATTATGGCGGTGTCTTTATACGGTTTGGTGAGTTTAGTGGATGCCTATTGCGCGATGTTTATTATTAATCTCACTTCATCTTCACTCTGTCCATTGTTTGTCAATAGGAAGCAGACTTGCACGATTTTATAAATTACTTAGAAACTAGCTATATTCCTAACATGCAAATAACTTTCAAGGTTTAGCTCTATTCCGCAGTTATCAGTGCTAGAATATGATGGGTCTCTATTTTGGGATCTACCACTTTGTAATTGCTGAAAGTTAATTGAGAATCCGCTTACTTAGGTAGTAAGTACCGATTACTAAAGGCCGAAGCTGAATGTCCTGCTTTGCTATCTACCCTCATGCAGGCTTTCCTCGTTGACTACAGGCCCATCTTAATTTCATGTCGTATATACCGACATCAGGAGCAACGTTAACCTAGGATTTCCGAAATTCTTCAATAACAGCCGGTTACTGAAGGTTGAAGCAGAATTCCCTAGTTATCAGGCTCCATACTTTGTGACCTACCCGCCTATTTTGGGCTCTATTTCGAAGTTGATGATCTTTCGTACTTCAAGATCTACTCACTTGCAATTACCAAACAGAACCCAGCAAATGCCTGCCCATTTTAAGTGTATACCGTATTTACCAACGCTGAAGCAGAAAAGTTTAAACTTCCAGGTATATCCGCCTGCAATTACCTAATCATGCTGAATAAAGGTTAGCTCCCTTTATGTGTATACCGCATTTACCGACGGCTGAAGCGAGGTCGTTTCTGGAATTACTCAATAACAACCGATTACTGGATGTCGTAGCGGAATGCCCTTAACTACAATTTCAATTCTTTTGGTATTAGAGCCTACTACTTCGGGAACGTTGCAATTATAGAGAGACAGCTGATAATGGTTTACTCATTGTATTGGCATGGTATTTTGGGTGAGCGAGATCTAGGACGAGATTTTCCAAGCATCTCTATATATTTAGGCCATATTTGGCACATTATACAACCTAACTACGAATTTTGCCTATCTGGAGTAGTTACAACCCCAGTTGTAGCAGCATGGGACTGACAGCTTTATTTCTTATCTAACAGAAGCCCCACTTTCAGATTTCTCCCCGCTAGAAAATCACACCGACCTCAGCCAAGATGGAACCTCGGTCATTTGGATATGTATAGCCAAGTGGCTAACCACTAGACCACCAAAGCCGATTGTTGCCCACTGTAAGTTAATTTGGCGTTTTTAAATCCACTCAACGTCGGTTACCGATGGTAGTGTTCTAGGTTATGCTCTTTAGTGTTTTGTTAATGTTATTTGATTATCTTCTTCTGATTACTGTTTATAAACATTTCTGAAATTTGTGTGAGTTATGACTTCATTTTAGACTAATAGACAAGATAAAACACTATAGCAATGGATTCAGTAAACTCTTAAACCTTTCGGAAAGCATTTACCTAATTTTATATGTATTACCTACTGTAATATAAGTTGCTGATATTTTCCAATCCTTAAAATTCACAATTGAAGTAATTTTTCGACATTATACCACATAACAAACGTATTTATTACTTAAAGATCGTCGTGCGTTTATAGTTAAATATTGTGCCGCCATTGTGATCATGTCAATTATTATATATTATCTTGTGTTGTGTCATAGTATATTTATGAATGTTATTCTGATACTATTCAGTTTAGTTTTCTGTAACAACTTCTGAGCACAACTTCGATATAGTTAATACATGGTATCTTCATAAATAAAATATATTTCCAAGCTTTCCTTTCGTTCACTACCTCCAAGACATTTCAAATGCATTTTATAATGTACACATTACACCACTATTTATGTGCGGGTATGTTTGAAAACTTAAACTCGTTTCCGCATTTTGGAAGAGTGGCAGCTGCAGACCTAACAGCCGGGTTTAGTAACTTTGCTTTCTGACGCCATTATTGTTTTAAGAAGAAAATACTGAAATGAACAATATTTAATACAATAATTCCCATGAGGAAGCGCTCTTTCATTTGGATTCGTTAGTAAATAGCAGCTACTAACTATTACTATTAGGGCCGATGTAGGCGATTCGTTCACTTCCGACCATAATCCGATGTTGCTCGACCTTCCTATTTCGTATGTTATTCGGTAGGCAGTCCCACGGGAAGTGGGCTGGTCTTTAAGATCGGGATCTGCCAGTAATTGCCGAGAAAAGCTGAAGTAAGAACCCGCCCACTTCAAACACTATCATGCATTGAAACATAAATTTTAACAACAAAGACCGAAGTGATAAGCCCGCCCACTTGTATATACAGGGTGATTTTAGACATGTGCGAAAAGCTTTAACAGGTCAAACTGAAGTTATTTCACCCCAAATTATTATTATTAAAGGCTATTCATTCCCGTAGAAATTGAAGCCGCCCCTAGAGGCTCTTCTGACTGTTTCAGTGTTGGTGGTGCGTCACTCCACTACACTACTTCACTACACTTCTGCTCTCTTTTCTCTCTCTTTAACTTCCTTCTCTTATAAGTTAATGTGTCTTGCTGTTTTTCTCACAATTTGTTTCCATTCTCTTCTGTTTCTCATTTTCTTTCCCCATCCTGTGACTCTCATTCTCTTTAAGTCTTCCACTACTTGTTCTTCCCAGCGTACTTTTGGCCTCCCCCTTGGTCTCGTTTGTGGCTTCCACTTTGTCATCTTTTTCCCTCTCCTCACTCATCCGATTTATATGTCCGCACCAACTTATTCTTTTGGATTTTATTATTCTGACTATATCCTCGTTTTCTAATATTCCTCCACCTCTGTATTCGTTAGTCTCCTATATTGTTCTTCGTTTATCTTCTTTCCTCCAAATATTTTTCTTATTATTTTCCTCTCAAAAACCTTCAGATTCTCTTCGTCTCTTTCTGTGAGGCACATAGTTTCGGCCGCATACGTCACCACCGGTCTTATCACTGTTCTGTATACTGTTAATTTCGTCTTCTTACTTATCTTTTTGTTATTCATTATCATTTTGTGTCCGTAGTATGCTTTATAGCCCGACTGTATCTTCTGTTCTATCTCGTTCCGACCGCCGTTCTTTCTATTTATTATTGTCCCTAAGTATTTATAACTTTCTACTTCTTCTATATTATAGATTCCTATTGTTATTACTCTGTTGTTAAGTCGTTCCTTTTTTCTTGTAATTTTCATGTACTTGGTTTTCTCTTGGTTTATTTCTAAACCTTTTTCTTTTGCTTCTTTACTTATCATCTCCATTGCGTTTTCCAAACTTTTCCTATCCCTTGCTATCAGTGCTGTCATCGGCATATGCTACCACTTGTATCGATTTCTCTATTATTGTTCCTTTAATTTCGCATTCTTTCATTATTCCCTCTATTGCAATATTAAACAGTGTTGCCGATAATCCATCTCCCTGTCTTACTCCTTCATATATTTCTATTTTTTCTGTTAATCCTTCATGTGTTAGTACTTCTGCTTTCGATCTTTCCATAGTCATGTTTATTAATCTTATCAGTTTTTTAGGTATCCCCATTTTCCTCGCATCTCTTTTAATCGATCCTCTTTTAACTGTATCGAATGCCTGCCTGTAGTCTATAAATACTATTTCCACCTCTATGTCTTGTTCATAGCACTTTTCTACTATTTGTTTCAGCTTATGGGTTGCACCTATTGTTGACCGCCCTTGTCTGAATCCATTCTGGTACTCTCCTATTCTTTTCTCTGTAAACTAATGTAACTTTTTTAATATTAATGTTGTTAGTATCTTATACACTAAATTCAGTAGGATTATCCTTCTATAATTTTCGCAAAGCATTAAATCTCCTTTCTTTGGTATTGGTTACATAATTCCAGAATTCCACGCCTCGGGCATTTCCTCTTTCCTCCATATTTGCTTCATTAATTCGTAGATCCTTTTTTTTTCTCTCCTCCTTCCTTCAGCGTTTCGCCGCGTAGAGTGTCTGGTCCTGCTGCTTTTCTTTTTCTCAACATTTCTATTACCTCGCCAGCTTTTTCTGATGGTTCTTCTATTTCTACTTCTCCTTCCTCTTCTTCTTCGCCACTCCTCTCTTCGTCTTCTTCCTTCTTTGTGGCTTCTTTCATATATCTTTTGCATTCTTTTTTGTCTATATTAACCGTTGCTTTTTTTCTCCTTTTTTGTTTTCTAATTTCCTGGTATAACCTTGTATTATTTTTGCTATCTTTTTTTATGTCGTTCATCATGTCGTCAATCCACTGTATGAAAAAGAATTAAAGAAGCAGCTAAACAAAGACAAGGAAAATTTCAATATAGAAACAACATGGGAGAACATAAAAAATATAATACTCGAAACAGCAGAAAAAGTAATAGCTCGAAGAAGGGAACAATACGGTGTAACGAAGCGTTACTATTTTTTTATGTTTATTTTGATATTTAGGTCTCCGTTTAATTTGTCTACATGCGGTTAACCGTTTAGAAGTTTATTAGTTTGATTTTTGGGTTATTATACTGTGTACCGACCGATGTATTTTCCGAATGCACCCCGTATTATTTGCATATTCACCGATACATGTGAATGTAATTACTAACCGTTAATTTAATTTCATAGCCGCTTAAAGTAATTTGTTTATTATGTGCCGTATCACCACATGTTGCATTTCTGGTTTATTTTGTTATCCTTATCAGAGTCTGTTTTAGTTAGATATCATTATTGGAAATAATTTCAAGCACCGTTAATATTTATTTGCTTTAATTTTGTGAGTGTTGCCGATTTATGTAAATGCATTTAAGTACCGTTGAATTTATACTTTGAATTTAGCACCGAACAAGTTGATTTATTTATTATGTTCCGTGTAGCAACATTTAGAATGGCTAGTTTATTTTGTTATTATTATCTGAGACCGTTTTATTTTAATACCCTTATTAGGGGAATGTTTAATTACCAGTTACGTTTGTATCCGAACGATTAGCGTTTATTTATATATCCGAATATTGTAAATTTGGTTTATTTGAATTGCATTTACGCGTGGAGATCTGATAACCGCATCTCCGGCGTAAAGTGGGTGGGGTAGCCGCGTGCATCCTACTCTTTCTGGATTGCGCGAATTAAACCAAATATTGTACCAACAGTCACCGGGCGGGTATAAATACAAGCTCTCGAGCATTAAAACAGCAGTTTTCCATCCGGTCCAGTTCGAGAAGATCCAGCCAACCACCGAAGAAGAAGACCAGGTACATCCCAACCCCGAGGCACTGTTCGGGTAAGGAATTGTTGTATTTCGGCATTGTTTACTATTTCAATTGTATTGTATACCGTTCTCTCTCTCTCTCTCACACACACTCCCTCTCTCTCGTTCTCTCTATTTCGTCACTCAACCCCACACCTTTTCCCTTACGGCTGCGTTTGTCCTGACGTAAGGTCCTTAACGGAATTCACCATCGCTGCGACCGTCCTGAGGTGGTGTTTTTCCGATCCTCTTTCTCTGTCT
>JABXWE010061503.1:0-10186 GCA_014611495.1 Limonius californicus
ATCTGAAGATCTGCCCGATCTGGAGACATCTTCAACGGATTCATATGGTTGCAACTACCAAACATCGATCCTCCAGCACCATAGTCCCAACTTTCTGGCACATTTCTTCATTAGTCGCATCTGAAGATCTGCCCGATCTGGAGACATCTTCAACGGATTCATATAGTTGCAACTACCAAACATTGATCCTCCAGCACCATACTCTCAACTTTCTGGCACATTTCTTCATTAGTCGCATCTGAAGGTCCGCCCTATCTGGAGACATGTTCAACGGATTCCCATCCCAAATGAAATTGTTTACACCAAAATTGAACCTTGTAATAAGCCGGAGCATCTTCTGCGCAGACCGCCGCCAGCCTCTTATAGATAGTTTTTGGCCCGTTCCCTTCCCTTGTAAAGAATTTTACTATACTTCGGTGTTCAAGTTTTACAACATTCATTTTTAATCCAACTGAACACAATATTTTGAATCGGGTGTGCAGATCTGAACAAAATTGCATATACATACATCTGTCAAAAACTTGTGAAAATGTAACATTGATAGCATAGGTGGCATAGCCCTTGTTTTCAGGGCTAGGTAGATAAGTATTTGAGTTTCCCTCGTAGTAAAAATGTATTAATCACGTTTAACAGTAAAAGTAAATCAAACCACAATATTTTCCGTGTTATCAAAATACACATTGTAAACGTTTTGTAAAATATGTAATAACGTAGCCGACTTAGTTCTTTTTTAATATCAGTTTTCTAATCCCATTTTACCTTAAAAACATTAGGTAAATGGAAACATTGTAGTAATTGCAGTTAAATGAGGTTAATACTCCTAAAAAATGCCATTTACGGTTAATACTACAGCTATTAGAGGTAAATATCTCGTAGACTTGGATCTGAACCAGGTGAGTAGTTAAGTGGAATAAAATTCGAAAATGTTGAACAGATGCTTCTTGTTGTCTTGTTCTGCTTGATTTCTTTTTCCATTGAGTGAGTTCTTTCACGAAATTCGGCCTTTTTACTTTCCTCAAATTAAATACAAAAATAATAATAGCCGCTTTCTTATGTCCAATTTGCAGTACAAAGGAAAACATTTTCACTTGTCATTTTAACTGAAATACTTTTAACTTTTAAACAATGCTTTCTTCCAATTCCGATTTCTTTAACAATTGAAAGATATTATGCACGACAACTGTGAAAAACGGCAGCCATTGTATATCTATGGGAATTTAATTAATAGTTAATTTAATATAATTGACTTCCGAAGATAGGAGCTTCATGGGAAGTTCCTCTATTGTTGAAAATGCAAAATTAAAAAAAAAACTGTAAAATTCTTTCCCGGTATTGTTATTTAAATAAAGATTTCAGTCTCTTTTTATGATGTATATAACTTGCTTTTAAATATGATTTTTCTTGTGTAATACATTACATATGTGTGTATAATAATTAGTATAACTAACAATAGTAAAAACGCAGTGGTTACAGAAACATCTCTGTGATGAATAGGATGTATGAAGTATGAATTTTTAAATTAAAATAAATACAGCAATTTGAGTTGTCAAAATCCATTATGTTAGTAAATAGACCAATTACGATACAATTTTTCCGTATTAATTAATTAACCAATTTTCTTCAAATTAAAAAATACGATCTAACACAACAAACATACCGAAATCTATCTGATAAGGAACCTGACGAATAGTAGAAGTGATTGCTACTAAGCAAAATAATATTCTACACACATAGAATATCAAAGAAGATAGCAAGGTTCACTTAAGCCTGTGGGATCGGTAATTCATTATAAATAATAATGGAATAAATCTGATATTTAACGTATGATCTATTTAGTGGGTGGTTTACTATTTCATAAATCAGACGGTTCTATTGTAAACTATTAAAAGTTCTTCTTATTCTTATTATTATAAATATCATACTGTATATATGATATTTTAACGCTGGAGTTTTTGACGCATCAACCAATCATGCTAGAGCTATTAAACTTCTAATCCACAAACACTTTGGTGGTGTTAAAAATACATACAGCACTAGATCCAAAATCTACCATCTAAAGATTAGAACCTCGAGATATGACGGTAGTTAGGAAATCGATTACTTGTAAGTTAATTAATATATATTAATAGCCTCTATTACTTGTGTCAAAACACAGTGTAGTAATTTCTAACGAAACCACTCGTAATTCTAGAACTATTCGCTTCTAATATACGAACATAAACTTTGATGCAAGTAAAAACACAGGTCGAAATTCAAAATCTAGCATGTAAGGTTGAGTACTTCGATAGATAACGCTAATTTTAAAATAACCTGAATGTTAAATATTATTGATTTTAGAGGCCTGAGATTGACTATAAAAATAATAGCTATTAGTATTATTCATATATTAGCTTGTTTTCGCCCCGTGGAATAGTACATAATATGTTACATCCTGAAGCAGCGTATTTACAATTTTTTATAAGAAGTTAGTGCAGAAAGCTTAGTGCGTCGCCCATGGGTTCAACTAGTTAATCATTAATGGTTAATCGATTAACATACATGAATATTTTTCATTAACGTATACGGGTTGCGTCAAAATACATTGTAGAACTTTCTTACGAAACCGCTCGTTATTGCAAAGCTATTAGCATCTAATACGCGAACAAACACTTTGATGCAGCTAAAACAGAAACGAATTCAAAGAACGCAGAATTTCAAGATATAATTATTTCAATCTATAAATATTATTGAATTTAGAATTCAAGAATATTATGAAATCTACAATAAAAATAGTATTTTACACAGGTTGTGTAATAGTACAATTTACTTTATTTTAAAGCTTCATACAGAACCCCCAGGGGTTCAGCTAATTTACAATTTTTTGTTCTTCTATTAGTGTACATGTAGTGTGAACACACAATGTATAAGACTTTCTACCGAAACCGCCCGACATCTTAAAAGTAAGGTGCAAAAATTCGAGATATTGCACTAATTTTAAAATCACCTCAGTGTTAAATAATACCGAATTTAGAAATGAATATTCTGAAATCTACAGTAAAAAAAATATCTTCCATAATTGTTCTTGCATTTAATAGATTCGTTTTCTAAATTTCCCGTACGCTAGTACACATTATTAAAATACAAATTAAAAAGTTACCATACAAAGAGTGACGGGTAGCCTACAGGTTCAGTTAGTTAACAATTATTCGTTAGTCCATTAATATACATGTGTTAAAACAAAATGCAGTTTAGGACTTTCTACCGAAACCACTTGTAATCCCGAATGTAAGACGCAGAAATTCATCAGGTGAGGCTAATTTTAAAATCATTTCTATGTTAAATATTATCGAATTAGAAAGCGATAATACTATAATAATAATAATAAAAATATCTACCCTTGTTGTTTTCATATTTAAATAGTTCTTTTTCTAAATTACCTGTGTAATAGTACATATTATTATTTTTTTTTACAGTTATTGTATAAGGAGTAATGCGTAGCCCGCGGGTTCATTTATTTAACAATTATTTGTTAATCCATTAATATACATGTTGTGTCAAAATACAATGTGGGACGTTATACCAAAATCGTTTGTAATTCTACAGTTTAGACGAAGAAATTATAAACAACTATAAACTATTCTTTTTTTAAATTGTTCGTGTAGCGGTACATATAATTAATATTTTTCAGAAATTGCTTTACAAAGAGTGGTGCATAGCCCACGGATTCAGTTAGCAAATTTATTAATATACATGTTGTGTAAATATAAAATGTAGTACTCTCTACGGACGCCGGCAGAAATTTCAGATATTTAAAACTTATAGATTACATCAATATTAAATATTATCGAATTTAGAAGTCGGTTATTGGATTCTAAATTTAAGACAATCAAAGTATCTGCTCTTGTTGTTCCTATATTTATACAGTTCTTTTTTTAAATATTCCATGTAACAGTACATATTATTAATACCTGTTTAAACGTTACCATAAAAAGAGTAATGCGTAGCTCACGGCTTCAGCTAGTTACCAATTATTTTTTAATCCATTAATATACATGCTGTGTTAAAATACAATGTAGGACTTTCTACCGAAATCGTTCTTATCTTAAAGATTTGAGCTGTTTTAAATAATCTCAACATTAAATATTATCGAATTATTTAAAAGTCAGTAATAGTATTCTGGTATCTAAAATAATAAAAGCATCTGTCCGTGTTGTTTTTATATTTAAACAGTGCTTCTTCAAAATTTTCCGTGTAACAGTACATATTATCCATATTTTTTAAACGTTACCATAAAAAGCGTGATGCGTAGCCCACGGGGTCAGCTAGTTACCAATTATTTTTTAATCCATTAATATACATGTTGTGTCAAAATACAACGTAGGACTTCCTACCGAAACCGTTTTTATCTTAAAGTTTTGAACTGTTTTAAATTTTTAATTAATCTCAACATTAAATATTATCGAATTTGGAAGTGGGTAATAATATTCTGATATCTAAAAATAAAAGCATCTATCCTTGTTGTTTTTATATTTAAACAGTTCTTTTCCAAAATTTTCCGTGTAACAGTACGTATTATCCATATTTTTTAAACGTTCCCATAAAAAGCGTGATGCGTAGCCCACGGGGTCAGCTAGTTACCAATTATTTATTAAACCATTAATATACATGTTGTGTCAAAATACAACCTAGGACTTTCTACCGAAACCGTTTTTATCCTAAACATTTGAGCAGTTTTAAATTTTTAAATAACCTCAATATTAAATAAATCGAATTTAGAAATCGGTTATAATATTCTGATATCTAAAATAATAAAAGCATCTATCCTTGTTGTTCTAATATTTAAACAGTTCTTTTTCTAAATTTTTCGTGTAACAGTGTACATATTATCCATATTTTTTAACCGTTACCATAAAAAGAGTAATGCGTAGCCCACGGGTTCAGCTAGTTACCAATTATTTGTTAATTCATTAACATGCTGTGTCAAAATACAATGTAGGGGTTTCTACCAAAATCGTCTTTATCTTAAAGATTTGGCAATTTTAAATTTTTAAATAATCTCAATGTTAAATATTGTCGAATGTAGAAATCGGTAATAATATTCTGATATCTAAAATAATAAAATCATCTATCCTTGTTTTTCTTATATTTAACAGTTCTTTATCAACATTTTCTGTGTAACAGTACATATTATCCATATTTTTTAAATGTTACCGTAAAAAGAATAATGCGTAGCCCACGGGTTCAGCTAGTTACCAATTATTTATTAATCCATTAATATACATGCTGTGTCAAAATACGATGTAGGATTTTCTACCGAAAACGTTTATATCTTAAGGATTTGAGAAGTTTTAAATTTTTAAATTATCTCAATGTTAAATATTATCGAATTTAGAAGTCGGTAATAATATTCTGATATCTACAATAATAAAAACATCTATCCTTGTTGTTCTTATATTTAAACAGTTCTTTTTTTAAATTTTCCGTGTAACAGTACATATTATTAATATTTTTTAAACGTTACCATAATAATAGTAATGCATAGCTCACGGGTTCAGCTAGTTACCGATTATTTGTTAATCCATTGATATACATGTTGTGTCAAAATACAATGTAGAACTTTCCACCGAAACCGTTTTTAACTTAAGGATTTGAGAAGTTTTAAATGTTTAAATAATCTTAATGGTAAATATTATCGAATTTGTAAGTGGGTAATTATATTCTAAAATCAAACCGAATAATAGTATCTACCCTTGTTGCTCCTATATTTTAATAGTACTTCCGCTAAATTGTGCTTGTAATAATACACATTATTAATCTTTTTTTAATAGAACCATACAAAGAGTGATACGTATCCCACGAGTTCAGCTAGTTACCAATTAAATATAAGAGTTGTATCAAAATACAATGTCAGACTTCTACCAAAACCGTTTTTATCTTAAAGATTTGAGAAGTTTTAAATGTTTAAATAATCTCAATGTTAAATATTTTCGAATTTATAAGTAGGTAATTATATTCTAAAATCAAACAATAATAATAATATCTACCATTGTTGTTCCTATATTTGAACAGTACTTCCGCTAAATTGTGCTTGTAATAATACACATTATTAATCTTTTTTAATAGAACCATACAAAGAGTAATCCGTATCCCATGGGTTCAGCTAGTTACCAATTAAATATAAGTGTTGTGTCAAAATACAATGTAGGGCTTCCTACCAACATCGCTTGTAATCCTAAAGGTAAGATGCAGAATTTTCATATATAACACTAATTTTAAAATACCCTGAATGTTATACATGTTATAAAAATAGTGCTTATATATACTTTTGTTTTTCCTAAATTTAAATCGGTTTTGGTAAAGTTTTCATTCAATAGTACACATTATTATATTTCTACAAGACTTTATCATACAAAGCGTGCTACGTAGCTCACGGGTTCAGCTAACTAATAATTATTTGTTAATCGTTTAATATACATTCTTCATTATCGTATACATGTTGTGTCAAAATATAATGTAGAACTTTCTAACGAACCGGCTGGCAATGTCATGGCTATTAAGCTTGTAATACTCTAACAAACACTTTCTTGCAGGTTTATAAAAACACCGGACGAGATACAAAACCTAGCATGCCCGAACTTCGTATCGTAATTTAAAAATCAAGTCAGTCGTAAATGTTATTAAATTTAGAAGTAGGTAAGTAAATTTTGACATATATAAATATTAAAATAGTACCTACTCTTGTTTTTCTTACGTTTAGACCGTTTTTGCTAATCTTCCCGTGGAATAAATTGTACCAGAAATAAATAAATATTCGTTATACGTTTTCTATAGATCAGTAAAAAAACAATTCAGTTTTTTGACTTGTGGCTAATTAGCAGTTTATATTTCGTTAAAAGCTATTAATCATTACTTCTATCATTATTGAAAGCCTTAATTACGACATGCAACAGAGCATTTCAGGTTGTCTTAGAAAGTAAGCAAATGGTTGTTTGACTGTCGAACTTCTTTAGTATTTGATATTAATTCAAAACGTATGAATAGAAAAAGGAAGAATAATTATAATCCGTTGAGTTGTTTTATGATGGAGCGTATTATTGTATTTATAGAACATTATATTATTGCTATTTGAAACAATTTTGAGGGGATATGGGAAACATTTTCAGTTTAAGGGATATAATTTTACTTATACAGTGTGGTGATAAAGTTCCGCACAAAATTCATAATTTTGATATTTGCTGCTTTTCGGAAACCCCCTGAAACACGTCAATTTTATTTTTTAAAATTACATTTTTTAATATTTATTTTGTTTCTGTAGGATTTTGTTTCTGCACACAACGTCATCATTAATTTTTTTTAATAGCTATCCAAATTTCTCCCTTATTCTCCCTCCTCAGCAGTTAAATTGTGATGTAAAAAAATTAGTAACCCACACAATTTATTTTGAGAAAATTCACACAAAGAATTTCTTTTGAATGAAAATAAGAACGTTATGAAAAAGTTACCTAACGGAGATGTTCAAATTGTCCACCATTAACCAGGATGTGTGAAAATAACTCACCACATCTGTTTCCTTAAAAACGCTAAATTGTTGACTTTAACATATTTGTGAAACAGTGATAAATGTTTTAAAATCAAAGTACAAATAGCACGTTTAACTGAACAGAAAAGAATAGAAATTCTATTAATGGATGGATGGATCGTTGATAGATTAAGAACTCAGGAGGAAGCTTGTAAGTTATTTGATCAAAAACATCCCAATAGATCCCTATTGCAAGATCTATAGTGAGCAGAATAATTAGTAGTAAGATTGGTAGAAACTGGTAGTGTAAAGATCTATCTCCAGAAGGTCAGCCTTAAGTAAGCGAAGAAATCAACATGAACGTGTTGCTTGAAGCTGAAGAGTATCCTCATACTACTACAAAGCTGATTGGCTTAAACGCTAATACCAGCCATTCATTTGTAGTAAAGAAAAGAAAAACAAAAATACGTCCCTTATACTGTAAGCCAGATACACGAGTTAAATGAAGATAATCTAAATTTAATAATACAAAATTAATTACAATTCCAACAAATAATAATGTTTTTTCTGATGAGGCCACTGCTTAGTATGACTCGGGGGGTAGCTCCCTACCGGGTGCGTCCTCAAGGTGGCGGATAGAGGGAAGGCCTTTTCGTGGATGATCGTAAGTGACACAAAAGGTTAGTGTCGAGGATAAGGCCACTCGCGACGTGTAAAGCATTGGCTGGTAGCGGCTAAAAATCATGTCGTGCTCAAGGGCCTGCACTGGGTTTCGAACGGCGTCGGTTAGCGCCTACCACTTCCGTCATACCATGCATCCTTCTGCGAACGTGATCATGTCTCACAGGGCAGAAGAGCGTGGGGGGCCTTGGCTTAACCGCCTGGATCAAGAGGAGACAACCTCAATAAAAATCCCAACCCCCTGGAACGGGGCTAAGGCGGTAGGGGCCCGTCTGGATAGCTTGGAGGCAACCCCAAGTCTTTCCATACCAACCCCTTCCAAACCAAGGTGGAACAGCTTACGCCGAGGGTTGCATGGCCATGGGAGTGCTTGGTTATTAGTAAGCGGACTCTGGATACCAGGGGTCCTCCAGTTTCATTTACCCTTACTGCAGGGCTCTACCGTGACGGACTAACCTTATGGATACACAAAGTAAAACGCCAGAGGGTGAAAATCCTCAACATACAACCGGGGAAGCAATTCCCCAAACGAAAACGCTACCTTACAGCTTGAGGAGACTGTTTCAAAGCTCCAACTGAAGGACAAAAGGCGGCTGAGTGGGGCCGCCAGAAAAAGATTCAAGTGGCTGCTAAAGCAAGGGCACACTGCAGCAGATGCCCGAGCCAAAGCAAAAGAGCCACTTACAAGCCCAAGCAAAGGATCTAAGAGGATCATATCCTCAGATTCCACTCCTGAAGTGGCTAAGAAGAAGAAGGCGACGGGGAAGAGCGCACCTCCAAGCGGGACAATAGCTTCGCAGGAGGCAGCGGCTTCCACGGCTGACAAAAACTTCAAGCAGGTCTTGGAATCCAAGAAAGTGGGTATACTACACCAAAAATACCCAGAGGTCAACCTTACCTCAGAGGAGATGAAGGCCATACAAGAGGCAATCCTCCAATCCATTATTGACCTAGAAGAAGGCTCTACCAAGCCTAAATTTCCAAGCAAGGGCATGAGGGCGTACCAGGCAACTAAAAGGCCGACGAACTTGCAAAACGCGGAGCATCGACGCCATTCACTGGACCTGAGGCTTGCTGTGGAATACAGAAAAGCCACATAAAACACGCTGTCAAACTATGGGAGGAACAACAGAAATCCTCATACTGGCAGAATATTCCAGGACAACGTCAGGCAAAACAGTTCATCACTGTTTCGTAAAATAAAGCAAAACTTGCTTTGTCCCTCAGCAAGATGAAATTGAAAACCATCACTGGCCTATTCACAGGCCACACAACATTAAAATACCATCCTTTTAAAATTGGTAAAGCTGAAGACAAATCTGCCGCTTATGTAACGAGGTAGCGAAAACGGCAGAACACTGTAACGTTTTATACGCCTAGTTTGAGGCAATCCGTTTTGCGTCTGGTGATATTTCCGCTTTTAGTAAAGTTCAATATTTCGAAGTTGGTCGACCTGTGAAATTTTGGGCGAGTCTAAGTTTCAAAATTTGAGCTGAGATTTTTGGATACAGGACAGTTGTACGTAGTCCGTTGTACAAGCTAGTACGATTCTTTCTCTGGAGGTATTTATGTGTCGTAGATTCAAATTAGTCGTTGATGACAGGGAAGTTATTCCATTCTAAAAATCTACGCCACTTAAGAGTTTTTGTTTCTTCGATTGGAAGTGATCAACTCAGGAAGTTTTTCCGATATAATATACCACAGTTGAGGAAGCTAGTGTTCACGCCAGTATATAAACCATCTGGTGAGTTTTTGTTTCACGAGCGATTGTCTTGTTCGATTCTCTTGGATATGCTTATTAACTTTTGTACTTTAATAAAATTTAGGCACGCCGTGTGGGGTAATTAATCCGTCCAGATAGGAATTGGGAGTGATAACGATCAGAAAAATTTACGTTTCACGAATATCCCGAGCCACTTCGCAGCGAAGATACCTGGATTTCCCTGACCGCCTGTGTTCGAGGTCGCCTGTACTGTAGACCTGCGTTCCGTAGATAAGAAAACATCT
>JABXWE010061506.1:0-10804 GCA_014611495.1 Limonius californicus
AATACTTTCGGCTGTAGGAGCGTCACATACGTACCCACCCACAGACAGACATTTTTTAAAAACCACTTTTTTGGGTTCCTAGACGGCCCAAAACGGATATATCCGTTAAAATCTCGATTTCGAAAATTTTCATGATTTCAATACTTACCCTATACCTATAAGGTATGGGAAAGTAAAAAGAAAGGAATCGCATAAATAATTAAATAATAATAATAATGGGTAAGTTGTAGCTAGGTACATATTGTTCATAAATTTAAAGCCAAATTCTATTTCGGATGCTTAAAATAATTCCACCACTGTTAAATATTTACAAATAAGTCACATGACCTTTTGTTAATGGAGAGCATTACGCAATTGTAGGTAATTAACAATTCATTGAGCTACACATAGAATAAAACCTATTGCCTACCCATAGAATTGCACTCTATAACTCAAAATTATAAACCATATTACAAACCAAAGCGTGAATATCCCCAAAAATTACAGCCAACACAATTCCACCATAGTAAAATACGCAAATATGCAACCAACTTAACAAAAGTTATTAATGAAGTGTAAATATCACACAATTAATTTTGAGAACGCACAGCCATCGAAGCGCAATTAATAATTTTAGCTTAATCTACTTTGTATCGGTACTTGTGTTACATCAATCCTAAATTATTGAAAAAAGACTCCAGCATTTAAAACTACAGCCGAAGCATGAATGCCGCCCCTAAATTAGAACACAATTGCAGTAACATTAAATGATTTGTGTTTTAACTTCAACAAAAATTTAATATTAGCATGGCTAGGTTAGATTAATTTACCTAGCCTATAAAACCCATAATATGTGAAACTTAAATTAACGTATAAGTGTGATTGCAGAACCAAAATCAAATGAGCCAATTCCACCAGCAATAAACGAAGGTGGGTTATTTAAAGATAATGTTATTGTGTCATGGGTATGTGAGATAACCTTACTTGTTTGGGTAGTGTAGATTTAATAATGTAGGAAAATATTAGATAAAACCCATAATTTTCAAGATTTAAATTAATCCATAAGCGTGAATGCCGCCCCAAAATCAGAGTACACAACTCCATTTGTTCGCAAAACGAAATTGTCCATCAAATGCTAACGAAAATTGATATCAAGTTGAAGATTATACATTACAGTAAAGAATTAACTGTTATACCAAACAATTCCACCAACAGCGCAGAATATAGCCCGTCGCAATCTACTATACGAACATTTAAAAATAATACATGTAAATTAATAAACCTACACCTATCAATTCTAAAATATTGTTCCAAAATTCAGGGGGGCGAACTAAAATTCTGTGGACGAGATCTACTCCAAAAACCATCCACATATAATTTCAAATCCCTTACTTAATCTCATGACCTAACCTCCCCCGCTCTCGCATCAAATTTCGAACAATTGCACCGAGAGCGTCGTTTCCACCAAAACTCCCCCTTCTCGAAGCGAAAGGAAAAACTGAAGCTCGCACAGACTAGTCATAGACGGTTAAAGGGGCGACCGTTTCGCGATTGTTTCAGGGGGCCTTTCGCGCATCGATAAAATTAAAGGAGAGGGACTCCACCAGCGCGGTGATATGACAGTCGCGAGGGGTTTTGGCGCATCGCTGGGTGCGATTGGTCGCGGTGCCAGAGGAGGAGCTTCTCGCCACGGCGGCGCATTTTATAGCGTGGCATAGGACACTGTTGCGTAAGGGGGCACAGCATGGCTAATGCGACCTGCAATTGCATTTGCGTATGTGGATCATGTGGTGTAATTTGCATGCGTCCGCGGTAACGACGCGACTTTGGAGGGTGGCGGGAATTTTTGCTAACGAGGGGAGGGGGTGCGAGGATTCAGTTGAAAAAATCAATTTTTACTTAAATTAAGTATACCGGCTAGGTTAGATGCTATTGGAAGTTTATCTGCGCAGAAGAGCAAATATTAACTTGTCAGAAGGGTAGGTTAGATGTTAAGAATAGTTGATTGAGTATATAAAAAATAACATTATCCGTTATTAAAGACTATTTGTTAAAAAAAATTTGGATATTATTTCCTAATTAATTTGACACATTAAAAGCTAAGGCTAAATACCTACTATTAGAGATTTACTACTGTTAGATACTGTTAAAAGTTTATTTAGTCAAAGTGGGATAGATGTTATTAATAGTTTAATTGGCAACTAAAAACATTATTAAAAAGTTATTTATAAAAAAGTTGAATTAGTAAACAAAGAACTAGAGTTAGATGCCATTAAAAATTGTTTGCTAAGAAAATAACTCTCTAAGATGTTAGTCACAGTCTGTTTCGTAATAAACAGTCAATAATAGATATTATTATTCGAATAGAAAAAGTTGGATGGTTACCATTAAGAGTTTATTTGGTAGTTTGGTAGACGAGAAACTAGAAAAACAGTTTACTAAAAAAACAAAAGTTAGAACTTATTAAAATGTAATTTAATAAAAAAAAGTTGCTTGAATTGTTAAATAAATATCTAGGGTTAGATGCTATTAAAAGTTTATTTAGTAAAAAAGCAGGATATAGGATGTTATTAACAGATTATATAGCTACTAAATTATAAAGGTTAGAAAATATTAGAATGTTACTTCATAAAAAAGGACGTTGAATTGGCAAGTTAATATCTAAGGTTAGATGCTATTAAAATTTTATTGTCTTAGCAAATAACATTAAACAAAAATAAATATAATTAATATTATTAAAAATGTTGGTTGGATACCTACTATTAAAACTTTAGTCGGCAATTAAAAATATAAAGGTTAGATGCTATTAAGCTGTTAGGCTAAAAAGAAGATAAGTTTTATGCTATATTAAGTTGTTTGATAAATAAAAAACAGATTAGCACCTCTAAAACAGTTACGTGATATATTTAACAAATACATTTTAAAGATTTGAAGTACATTAGGTTATACTTAATTGTGTACTTAGTTGTCTAATTACATTTTACAGCATCTAACCTAGTCTATTAGAGTATAGACTAGGTTAGATTCCGGAAAATAATTAAACTACCTACCGTTCGGAGCTTCTAACCTCGATAAAATCGATACGAATTAATCGAAAAGCTTAAGTCAGTTCTAAATATGTCACCTACGTTAAAAGCAAGGTTATGATCTATGAACAAAGGTACCTACAGTTGAATTAGTCACTTCCTTATTTATACAGGGTGTTAATGAATTGCAGGGACAAACTTCTAGGGCTTAAAGTATACATGAAAACAAACATTTTTTTGTTAATAAATGTATGGTCAAAAGTGTTTCCTTTCAGGGATAGAGCTTTTCAAAGATTCTTTAAGGAGCGCCTAAATGTAGGCAACTCAATTTACTACCTACTATTTGTTTCCATAACGACGGAAATTAATACAGGATAAATAAAGCCCTCTTTCCCACTTTTCAAATTCAAATTCCGTTGTTTGTTGTGGAAACAAACAGTAGGTAGTAAATTGAGTTGCCTACATTTAGGCGCTTCTTAAAGAATCTTTGAGAAGCTCTATCCCTGAAAGGAAACACTTTTGACCATACAGTTATTAACAAAAAATGTTTGTTTTCATGTATACTTTAAACCCTAAAAGTTTGTCCCTGCAATTCATTAACTAGAGTAGAAGTTATTAGGTGTTGCTTAAAGGACGTAAAATAATAATCAAAATAGGAGCCTAGTTCAGAGCTTTAAGAATGCGCCCACGCCTACCAGCGTAGTAGCAGCCGGGACCGACGGCTTTAACGTGCCGTGCGAAGCACGACCGGTCGCTTTATATTATATACTTATTATTTATACTATCAGTAGATATTTGATAAATGAAAAAATATACCTAAGTTAGGTTGTTCTAAATATTTGTTTGCTCTGATTGATTATAATTTGTTTTAGCTGTGGGATTTATGTAAGGTTAGATGCCCCTTATTAAAAACCTTGTCTTACTCAATTGCAGAGCTCGAATGTTCTCTAATAATTACCATTAGGTTAGATGCTCTCTATGATTTTAGCCAGTTAAGCAGATACTTCTAAGAGGCTAAAAGTTACTAATAGATATATTTGGAAAATCAGAAATAAAGGTTAGATGCTCTGAAATATTTGCTTGCTTAAAACTTACTTTCACGACGGAATTACGTTAGGTTAGATAAATTTATATTTTAATCAAGCCGAAAACTAAAGCAATAGACAAGTCTAAAAACGTCCTCCTAATTAATTGAAGAGTTTGAATATTTTCTAAAAATTGCCATTAGTTTATGGTTATGATGTTTTTTTTAGTTAAGTAGGTTAGATGCATTTAAGAGTCGAACAGTGATTAATTGTTATCTTTGGTAAATAAGAAGTAAAGGTTAGATGCTACGAAATGTTTGCTTATTTTACAGTAATCATGCAGCTTTGTTTAACGACGGGATTAGGCTAGATTAGATGCTTCATGGACTTGAGTTGAATAATATTTTACAACATGTAAGCCGGAATGTTAAGATTTAGACAGTTCTTCTAACATCTAATTAAACCGAAACGGTAATTAACTGGAGAGCTGGATAGATACTTTTTCAACGTACCTATTTGTGCACCGATGTAAGGTTATGATCAATGTCGTACCTAATCCAACTGGGTGGAAAAGTAATTTTCAATAGCATTTAACCTAAATAAAATATATAATAGCTGAACGATAAAACCATTAAAAGTATTGTAGCTATTAGATACCTACAATAAAAATTTCAGCATACCTAAGATAAGATCATCCAAACGCCTGATTAGTACAAAACATTTAAGTTAACCAAAAAGTTTAAAGGTTTTTTGAAAATATGAAGTAAGTTACATGGCATTCACGCTATATTTCCTACCGCAAAGCAAGCTAATGGTCAATTAGATTGCGTTAGGTTAGATGCTATAAAAAGTTAATTCGTTATTTTAAGCATCTAGCTTAGGATTTAAACCGCAAATGTATATAACGTAATCGCCATTTTTAACACACATTTTACAGCATCTACCCTATAGGCAAATAATTTAAAAGCATTGTATAACTTGAACATTTTTTAAACAAGAACAACAAAGGTTAGATGCTTTTGAAAGTGTGCTTGATGTTACAACGACGACTACCGTTGATTACGTAAGATAGTTTAAACTATTTACTTGTTGTAATCATTCAATACTTTTTTGTTATTATCCTACGTACGACGCTGTTTGATTAATTAATTTTCAGGGTTTAATTCATAAAAATCAAAGCAGCGTAAGCAACGCGCAGAAACCCATCAAGATTTAAAAATAGAGATAGGTTAGATGCTGTAGAAAATTGTTTTAGACCTAGAATTACCAAGTTCGATTACTTTTTGATTTCTGTTTTATATTTTGAAAACAAGAAAAATGTTATAGATGGAATCAATTTATAATTTTTTAAAGGATGTATCTTACCAGCTTATTAAACTTTTAGAAGCATCTAACCTAATAATTATTTTAAACCTTAAAATAATGAAAATGTTGATAACGACGTACGTCAGGTATCCCTAACAATTTGTTTACATTGTAAATCCATCAAATTTGAGTTATTCTGATTTCTATTTTCCACTCTTTAAAAATACAAGCTTAAATGTAACGCAAATAATAATATTTCAAAGTTTCTAACTTAGCGGAAGTTTATAGAATTAAATAATCTACAAAAGCAACTAACCTATATATTTTTGAAAAATCCAAAGAATTAAAAAAAATAGAATTCAAGTTAGGTTAGAATCTTAAATAATAAAAATATGTAGAATGCGATTTAAGTTCAATGTCCCTAAAAATTTATTTTATTCCAAGTTTATGAAATTCTAGATTTTTCGATTGTTTCACCGTTTTCAATAATGCAAACATGTTAGGTTAGATTGGTTAGAACTCTCGGAGGAATGCAGAAATATAAAACTTTGGAAGGTTTCCTATATGTTAGGGTCGACCTTACGAGGGGCGTATAAAAACAACTTAAATTCAAATAAGGTAGAAGCGCTTCTGCATTTTATTCGGATCGGACTCGATCGGAAATCACAGGCGGCGACAGGCAGGTGACGTGCATCAAATAATAAAACACAGACTTACTGATCTTTTAATAAATATGTCCCGTAAGACACTCTGTTATTCACAGGAGTCCCGCGGCGACATCTTCCTCAGCTCCCATGAGATGGGGAAAGTTAAAACTTAATCAGTTAACCCCCGCCGCGTAGAAATCAGCCGATGCCATCCTGTCATTGATATAACATTCACAATAATAATAATAATTCAACTTAGGCGCCTTTACGAGGCCATCTCTCCCAGCTGACTACCTCCCGAATGATTATATATCGGTAAATAAATAGTTACAAGTTTTAAAACCAGCCACACTAAATATTAGCTGGCAAACGAAAAGCAGTAAGCAGTAAGTAAAGTATTAAAAGTAAGTTATCCTAAAGAATTCGAAAAAAAATATTTGTTTTGCAATTGCATCAAATCTGAGTTGTTTCTGATTTTCTTTCCAAAGAACAGCGTTCAAAACATGTACCCTATCTGGGAAATAAAAACTAATTTTTAAAAGCATTTCAGAAACCAAAATCAGTAAAAAGTGATTAATGCGCGCTAGGTTAGATGCTTCTAGATATTTGTTTTATATCTCAATTGCATAAACCTAAATTATTTGTGACTTTCCGAAAACCCAAACATGTTAGCTTAGATTCAATTAAATTAGTAGGAACTTGTTGAGTGTCACCATGATGATTTTGCAGAGCGACATATTAGGTTGCATTAGAATGTCTAATTACAGCTTTGCTGTGGTTAGATGCCACTAACAGTAGCCTATTGACAGTCAAATTTTTTAATTTCTAGATTTTCGGTATGGATTGTATTGGGTATCATTTCAAAGTACCACTCAAGGCCTTAAGAACAACACCAACTTGTTTTCAAATACAATCAGTATCATAATTAATTACTTACAAGGTTAAAAGGTTTACTTACATGTCTCCTACATAATTAAGCATTAAATTATGTTAAACGCGAATTATCAGTGTTTAACAAGAAATAGCAGAAGTTTTAAATTTAAAAATTAAATTCCGACAAAATTGAAAAAGAATGCGACCGGGCCGGGGAACGCGAGAGGCTCCTCGAAACGTACAATCCCCCAAATCAGCATATGATCCAAATCGCATCTCGTTTCAATTTCACTACACAAACAAACCGGGAGCTTTTGACAAAGCCCCGGGCTTGAGACAACATATCATCTGTCGAATGCATACAGAATACCCGAAACACAAGAGGGCCGGAGAGAGGTCGCCGCTCTCGCTTTCGCTCTCTTTTCCCTGCGCCGTGTTTGTTCAAGGGAGCGTTTAGCTTTCGGGAACGCCGGGATCAATCTATTTGTAATCGGGCGGCGGTTGATGAGTTCTTGTGTGGATTTGTGTTTCCAATAAAAAGGGAAAAGGAAACTCTAAATAAATCCGATTGGGCACATTCGTAATGTAAATACTTTTTAGGAGCATCTAACCTAGAAATTCCAGATTTCTTATTACTATACAATAATGTAATAATTGTGAGGTTAGATGCTCTAAAAACTCCATGCCTAGAGTCACTGTTGTGTTTTGTGTATTACTATACAATTATATAACAATTATAAGGTTAGATGCTCTAAAGAAATTCATCACCATTACAGTTTGTGCTTTAAACAATTAAGTGATAGTATTGAACCTAACCTAATTTGATTTGATGTGCAGGTTAACTATGCTAAAACGTTATTTTAGGATATAATATGTAGATATACCTACCTGTGTTAGAAGCTTTAAAAAATTAGATAATTTAATTGCACCTAATCTAATGCTTCTGAAAATGGGAACAATGTAATTACTTTTTAGGAACATCTACCTTACATCCTGGTCAAGAATTTTCATTGTTTTGTAATTATAATTAACTTTTGGATAAAATCATTTCTACATGCTATTAAATTTCCTGCCGAGTAGATGTTTCCAAAATTATTTATTAAATTGTATATGTGTTTAATGAATGAATGAATTTTTCAGTCACTCTAAACCTAGTTCAAGGTTATTCTGTTATTTTATAATAAACTTTAAGTTAGATTCTCTTTGAAAACAAGTTGCACAAAGAAAGTCTGCTGGTGCCAAGTCAGATCAATAGGGTTTGTGTCTGATTTCAACGACGCTCTGTTTCATGAAAAACATGTTCACAATTAGTGCAGAATGGGCAGCTATATTTTCGTGCAACTATTGTTTTCTCAAATCTGTGGTGGCTCTTAAGAAATGTACTGCAATAATTGCTTCGCTGTTTATTGATTGGGCTTCAAGCACAAATTCTTTATGGATCGCACCCTGTGTATCGAAAAAGGAAGAGCGTGTTGTTGCAAACGTGACTTTCTGGGTCTTGTGATGGTTTACCAACCTACTGAATGTTTTGACGTTTCGTCCCAGGATCGAACTAACGCACTACTGACAATCCGATTATGATAATTAGAAAGAACTCTGCTCACGATGCAGTTCTTCTCTGTTTTTACTAATCCTTACGACTGTAAAGGATGCAAGTTGTACAGATATTCCTCTCAACTTCTTATCCATGTTTAAAACGTTTCAACAATTCAAACGCGCTAATAAGGCTTAAGCTGTTATCACACTACAAACCTTCCTGCTACAGTGTATTTCAATTTACAGAAACATTTAATACGCACTCGTTGTTCCAAGACGACTGACAGAAACACGATGTAAGCACTTTCTGTACAAAAACAAATAGCTGTTTGATCGTCCTCTATTGATAAAACTGTGAACTATTACGTCCTGATTTACGTTCGGTTTAATTTCACGCGACTCCAGTGCTGCAGCGTTAATCTAGAAATTAGACTGCCAGAATGGGGAGGGAAGGAATAGATTGTGCTTCTCAGTTCTTGATGCAAAAAAAAGCTTCTTCAGACTTTTTAAAATCATACTCAGAATACATGCATGTATGCATGTATTAGGTTAGTTACAACATATTGGATTTAAGAACGCGTTAATATACTCAACGTCTTTCAGGTTCATATTTTCCTGATTATAAGGTAAAACGAGCAGGCATTACTCCTGCTGAGAGCTCTAATAACTAATGTAAATGTCAAATATTTGATATGAGCTATATCGTAAGGAAAAGGCAGGAATAGGCGGTATGCCTTTTTCGAGATTTTTAAGAAGAGCTTTATCCGTAATGAATGCTTCTAAAGTTATAAAATGATATCCAACATGTCTTATTACAGTAGATAATCAGGCTGATTCTGACAAGTAGTGTTCAAACGGGGTTAACACACTCTATACTTTTCCAATTTCCAAATTTCTGAATAAAGGTTAAAGCAAGATGGTAGCTCGTTGGAAAGTATCGAATGAGGTCTTCAATGTAATACCCAATATCTTACATTAGTGTAGGGACGAAAGGCAAAAATAGGCAATTTCAATTTTGATAACATAATAAATACAAGTCAACTCATAATTAAAAAATAGGCAGCCAGTCCTTCTTATACAAGAGTTAAAAATACCACGAACAGATTCTTAAGCACTGAGCTGTAACACAATATCAATATCAAAGGTTTACTGGAGTCGATGGTTGTTCGATTACCAAATATGTGGACCAAAAACAAACCGAAAAAATACCTCTTAGAAAAGCAGGAACTGAGTGTTTTAAAGTTATTGCCGGAACGTCTCGTCAATGTAGGAAAAAAATACAGAAAAGGGCAATGTAGGTTTCTACGTAAAAAAACTTTTCCCAAAAATGGGTTCTAGAGCTTTAAAATAATACACATCCTGTCTCTGCATTGTACTGTATTTGAAAGAGCGAGATAGGACGCGGTTTTCCAAGCATCTCTATGCACTTAGACCACATTTGGCCCATTGTACAGTGTACACCCTAACTAAGAATTTTGCCTATCTAAGGTAATTCCAACGGCAGCCTGTCTTACTACAGTAGATAACCAGGCTAGCTACCACAAACCTTCCATTTCGAAAATGTTTGAATCTAAGTAAGTACAGTGAGGAGGTATCTCTTTGGAATCTGAGAGAGCTTTAAAGTAGGGTTTCCGTATGTTATAGATTTAAAGGAAAGAGATTTTTGCGTAAAAGAGCATTAAAATCGTATCCCACGCGTCTTATTGTACAAGATAATTAGATTAGTTACAACAAATGGAATTTAAAAAAGCGGATACGATTACAAAATATAACGGCTGGAACAGGAAACATGTTCTTCTCGTACAAGCTTTTTTGAGATAGCAGGATTTTAAAAGGAACAGAAAGAGCTTTAAAGTAATGCAATATCAAAAGTTCGTTAAAGTAGACCTTCCGATTTCCAACTTTGTAGATAAAAGAGAAAGCTCTTGGAAGAAGAATGTTTTAAAGTTTTAGTGTAAAGCAAAAGGCAGGAAAAGGCAATACCTATGCTTTTTTCGTTTGCAGGATTTTACAAAGATTAACTTTAATCATAAAAGATGCGCCTAGAGCTTTAAAATAATGCAATATCAAAAATTCGTTACACTAGACCCTCCGATTCCCGACTTTGTAAATAAAAGAGAAAGCACTTGGAAGAAGAATGAAATGAATGTTTTAAAGTTTTAGTGTAGAGCAAAAGGCAAGGATTGTACAAAGATGAACTTTAATCATAAGAGTTGCGCCTAGAGCTTTAAGATAATGCAATATCACAAATTCGTTACACTAAACCCTCCGATTCCCAACTTTGTAGTTAAAAGAGAAAGCTCTTGGAAGAAGAATGTTTTAAAGTTTTAGTGTAGAGCAAAAGGCTGGAAAAGGCAATGTGCTTTTTTCGTTTGTAGGATTTTACAAAGACGAACTTTAATCATAAAAGTTG
>JABXWE010061549.1:0-27282 GCA_014611495.1 Limonius californicus
CAAAAAACAAAGAAGAGAAGATGATTCTGCAAAGACAGAGTACTGCAAAGAGGGAGAGAGCACTCCAGGTATCTGTTAAATACACATAATGATCCAAGGGAAGAACAATAAGAAAATAAAGGAACAAAAGACACAAACCAAAACACATGGGAAGGGGAAAAACGAAGAGATCGGGTAGCTATAGCTGAACCCAAACTGGAGGTAATAGACAACATCATCCAGAAGTTGAAAAGAAACAGGTCAGCAGGAGAAGATTAAAAATCAGTGAAATTGCTTCATGGAGGCGGAAGAGTGCTTAGGGGAAAAATCCACACTCGTTATTTAGATGTGTCAAGGAAGGGATTGGAGTCTGTAAATTATGTCAGGGCGTATTACTCCCTGCAAGATATCTTTCAGACGAGACTAATACCAAGAGACAAATGGAAGCGACACATGAACCCTCATCAAGAAGGAAGAAGATAGACTAGGAGTTTCCGAAATACTTAATACAGATGCTCTATAATTAACCGAACGTAGCAAATGTCATAAAAAGGCAACGACGAGATCGATAGGGTATGCGGAACGGATGTCACCTAACAGCAAACCCGCCGACTCGCGACTGTTCAACCACCAGCCAAGAACAGCACGTCCAAAAGGTAGACCACGTACTACATGGCTAGATAATGTGTACAACGACCTACACAGACTTGGTGCTAATAACTGGCGGAGGATTGACTGTTATAAGAATAGATGGTAGGAAATCTTTGGGTCGGTAAAGACCCTTGATAGATGGTAGCAACCGGAAGAAGAAGAAGAAATGACGCCGTATACAAGGTGGGGAAACTAAGCTGTCTCCCCTTAAAACTGGTTGACGCAATCCAACATCCACATAGAATGCAACAAAAATCAGTTCCTCTTTAATCAAATTAAATTGATCAATGTTGCCTATTTATGATACTTAAAATTTTATGTAAGATGTTTTCAAATAACGAAAAACAGATTTGTTGATTATTTTGCGGCTGCAACGCGCAATTTATATGACAGGCGTTATTCAAATAGAAGACCACCGTCTGAAGAATATTCACACGCAAGTTTAGTTCATACCTATCACGTTATTTTGGTGGTTGAATTTTCTTTCAGAACCATCTTCTCTTGCTTCCATCTTCTTTAAAGTGTGTATTGTGTAGCAATAGGCAAAACTGTTAAACAGTGCAGTGAATAGACAAAACCAACCTGGATATATATGTTACCATTTTCAAAGAGTTTTTTCTGTAAATATTGGGTGTGGCATAGTAAGTGACCAAACCATTGGATCACACTTCTTTCACGGAATTTTAACCGGACGACATTACTTGGAGTTTCTGTAAAATATCTTAACGGGGTTGTTGGAAGAGGTAGAATTGAATGTACGAGAAAACGTTGGTACCCACATGACCGCTGTTCTGATTATTATAATTGGATCGTTTGGAATTATTTAAATAATATATTTGGAGGAAATTGGATTGAGAGATGAGCTGTCCATTCATTTCCACCAAGAAGTTGCGATATCATTCCACTAGACCTTTTCTTTGGGCTACAACTAAGAAAATGTTATACCGAACTCCGCTAGTTAATTAATATAATTTAACAATCCAGGCATGTACATAACTTCTTCCTGACATATTCGAATCCGTTTTTAAAACGAATTAGAGGCAATTTTCACCATTTACTGAATTTTATAAAACTTTGCTATTTATTTTTTGTTGTTTTTCACTTGTTTACGTTTTGCGTTAGTGCGACTGCACCAATGGATGCTTCACTTGTTAAATACTAATAGAATTAATATTAGTAAAGTATTAATTACTACAGTATGAAATCAACTTGACAGAAAGTCACTGTGATCTATTTCGATACTAAAAAATTCTAAAAATTCATTAATGTCAGTTGCTGCGATACATATGTATGAAGGCTAGCATTTAACACTTTTAAGGGGGAGACCTTAGCTGGCCCACCCTGTGCTTTATATTATACAAACAATTTAATATTTAAGGGTTTATTCCATACGACAATGTATGTTTAAATATAGGGTCCGGAATTATTTAAATCTCGCGGATTTAACTATAGGTGAAAAATTTAATAATTTTCGCACTCATTAATTTAAATTAGAATTGCGAATCACATTTTATATCTTAGCAATATAACTAGATGTTTCAGTACTTGTTAAAAAGACTATATTTATATTCTTTCAGGCTTTCGCGGTTTCTCCAACTGTCAATATTACAATTTACTTACTGAAACCGCGTCGTCATTTGGGAACTACACCCAGCATTATCAGGTAAGGCCCGACCTGTAGCTTGTCTGCCTTTACAAGCATTTGTTCTAGAAGTTTGAGCAATATTTGTTCGTAGGACCTGCCTGCCTAAACAGGGCCGTGTGCTTATATTATTCAAACCTTGGGGGGACAAGGATTTGATCTTGATGTATTTTGTTTGCCAGGACAATAATATTTAATCGGCTTATGCCTGTTAGCTGTTTGTGAACACATACAAACTAACGTTTCGCAAGAGACGTTGCAGATTGCATCTTCAGAGTGAATAGAACACTGGAAACGTTAGTTTGTATGGGTTCACAAACAGCTAACTGGCATAAGCCTATTAAGTATTATTGTCCTGGAAAACAAAATACATCAAGATCAAATTCTTGTCCGCCCCAAGGCTTAAATAATATAAACCCTGTTTAGGCAGACAGGGCCTACGAACAAATATTGCTCAAACTTCTAGAGCAAATGCTTGTAAAGGCAGACAAGCTACAGGTCGGGCCTTACCTGATAATGCTGGGTGTAGTTCCCAAATGTCTAACCCGAAAGTAAATTGTAATATTGACAAGACTGTATTTGTCTAAATCTTTGAATGTTCATTTAATATATACTTTATACACGACGCTCCTATATGGGGTACTCAAATCTGATCCATAATTTCCACTCCCTCCTACTTGAATTGTTATTTCACAAATTTGTACAGCCCCACTAGTAGCCGAATTTGCACCCAAGAATTTAGTTTACATAGTTTCTGCCATAGAAAAGTAATAAATTATTAGGAACACGTCTAATTTGATTTCTGAACTTAATTGTTCATGTTTTACTAATCGGAAAGAACCCAAATCTTGAAATTCAGGTCGCCTGTTAATTCTGAGTTTGTTCACACTTACTTGTAGGGTGTTAATTAGATTACGGTTAAATTGATGTAGGTGGCTGTTGGATGTTGATTAACAACTTTGCCTAGATTTCATTCTATGGTTTTAGAATTTGGTATGCTAGACAACTTCCTTGTGCTGCTATAAATTATATTACGTAAGTATGTGGAAATAATTTTAAATTACGAAACGTCGACGTTTTCGGTTAGACGTTAAAGACTAATTATTAAGCGCTTCATGTTCTCTGTTGTAATGATAAACATATAAATATTAATTGTAATGTCATTAGAATATTGTTTGCTAACAGAGATGCTTAAATTACCGCGATTGTGGTGCAATAACAGTTGATAAAAAAATTTCCTAGGTTTTCTCTAAATACCTGATTCATAAAAATATTCCTTATATGTCAACTTAATTTAGAAATGGCCTTCTTTCAAACTTTTCTGCTAGCCTTATAATATGACGTTGCAAACTTGCACAAATACATCAAGAATTTGACCAAAAAATGATTCTTTCATGGTAAAATTGCCATAAATAAGTATTATTAGGGTTAGTGGTCTTCTGACTTCTTTGAAGTTGGCACTATTGGCAACCGATGAAGCTCTCGACTACTATGTAACGTAACTAAGTACAATTTTTACGGTTAATTTAATGAAAATTATGAAAATATATAATTTAATGAGCACGGAAAATCTCTTTTAAATTTCATTTTTGTGTAGGTGTATCGTAAAACCATTTCAATATTTTCGTAGTACATCTAGGCAGTACTTACAGGGCCAATCAATTTTCATGGAAGAACAGAATTCTAAATTCCTATTTACAGTGGGTGTAAAGGAACTTCATGAAAAATATAAGGATGTATGGTATATCTTATTCCATAATTTCAAGGTTGGCGAATGAATGCTCCTCTAGCTCCATCCTGCTGGTACATTCTTCGTGAAGATCATCTTTGTTTGGATGTATTATAAAACAATTTCAAATATTATACTAATACCTGTTGGCTGTTGAAACAATATATAATAATCAATGTCAATTGTGATCCGGAATAACAGCATTTCAATTTTCAATGGACGCAGGTTTACGAAAAGTATGAGATTATTCCTCTTACCCCACAATATCATGGTTAACGTACCCTCAAAATTAAACCTTGCCTCATCTAAATGAAGATTTAAATTTACTAAGTCGTCATTATTTAAATTATCTCTGCACCACTAGTAATATAAAATGCGCCTGCTATCATATTATATCTGTTTAAACGGTAGCACTAAATATTATGCTAGTGAACACAATTCAGCTTCGTGAAGATTTGGTAGATTCTTCCAATATAAACATGTCTTTAACTGTTTCTTAACTATAAATCCTTAACCCTTTATCGCATATTGTTCCCGTTCGGGAACAAACACTTCAAATATCTTTATTTATCTTCCATTCATTCTGAATACTCTGAGAGCATACTGTTCCCATACGGTTACATTTGGTTCCCGATGGGGTAGCGACATCTTGCGATAAATATTTGAGATTTGCAAATAAAGTCTTCTTTATTGTTACTACTTGTGAAATTCTTCTTCTTCTTTTGCTGTTTTTCATAAGAATTTTTCTAATTATTAACGTTGTGAAAATATCTGCGCTAGATAATTACATTAGGTAAGCCATAAAACATACAGTGTATTTTTTTTCAACAAGTGTCGAAATATTTCAATTTAGATTCATGTACCCACTTGGGAACTTCATGCAAAAGAGGCTACGGCTGTAAATAGGTAGCAATGGAATTTAGTTCTATTAGTACAGGAAGATTTTACGGTGGAATGACGAATAGTGAATTTTGGATTAGACCTATTCCCAGTGACAGTGAAGATTCCTGGTTATCTGACGATGATAAAGAAGAAATAGTGACAAATAATAAAAATACCACTGACTATTATCAACCGGATGAGTTTAGTACTGATGATGATAACCCTTTATATGAATTAGCATCTAAAACAGTAAAACCTGTACTTCGAAGCTCATCGACTAAAACTAAACGAGTTACTTTGGACTGGAAGGCGAAGGAAACTGCTACAGAATATGATAAAATAGATTTTCATGGAAGTGACGTCTTACCCGACGAGATACTAGATCTGAAGACACCATATTCTATCTTCAAATATTTTTTTAGCGATCAATTTTTAGAACATGTTGCAAATATGACATGTTTACATTGAACCCAAACTAGACCCATTAAGCCATTTTGAACAACAGTGCAAGAACTTGAACGGTAGCTTGGAATCATTATTTGGATGTCACTTATCAAACAAAGATCCTCGAGACGATATTGGTCTCCCGATACCAGGATTTGGGAAATTGCAGATACAATGGCGGTGAATAGATTCGAAGAAATAAAAAGATTCTTGCATTTCAATAATAACCTGGAGATGCAAGACAGGATGGGCAAAATATCGCCTGTGATAAAATAAATTAGAAATGTATGTGCTACCATACCAATAATGGAGGAACATCTTTCCTGTGATGAACAAATCATCCCTTTCAAGGAAAGAATTTCGTTACATTTCGTTGTAATTCAAAAAAACCTCACAAATTGGGATACAAGGTATGGGTTCTCTCAGGAGTGAGTGGTTTTTATTATAATTTTGAATTATTTACTAGAAAAGTAGAGCCCCTGAACGATGAAATAGATGCATCGAAAACGTAGTACTACGGATGGCAAGAGGGGCATGCGAAGAGGGTCCCATTTGCAAAAAGTTGCTGTTGAGATGCTGTAAACATAAATGCTGTTCAATGGTTTGACAACAAAACAGTTACATTAGCATCTACTTATGCAGGGGATAAACCCACATATAACGCCAAAAGGTATTTCAGAACAGAGAAATCTAAAAAGGACATTGATATATATATACTTAGTAAGAAATGGTACCATCGCTTATTTTTCATATATTCGATGTAGCCATCTGCAACTCCTGGTTGCTATACCCAAAAATATCAGATCACCATCAGGATTATGTTGAATTGCCTCATACAATTTTAGATTGGAACTAGCAAAAACTTTATGTGAAATTGACACACAAAAGCAAAGAAAAAGGGGTCGTCCAAGTTCAAATGTAGAAGAACAGCAAACAAAAAGGAATCGCCAAGAACCCATTCCAACTGAAGATGTTCAAAAGGACAATGTTGCTCATTGGCCAAAGCATTCAACCTTCAGACAACGATATAAGCTACATGGATGCAGCTGTAAAAGTAGACTATTGTGCACTAAATGCAAGGTACATCTTTGTGTCTACGATAAAAAGAATGGTTTTGTATCATTTCACACCTAGTTAATGATAACGTGTTTTTTCAACTACAAATTATGTTTTTTTAAGTATTATATTTTATGTGTTTTGTAATGTAGGTAGTTATATACAGTTATAACAATGGGAAAAACCTTAATCTAAATTTTTCCGTTTATTTGGAGCATATCAGAAGCCGTAAACTATTTTAAAAAATTAATTCTAAAAAATCATGCAAAAGAGGGTTAATCTTCTACTTCTATCCCTACGCATAATGTCTCTTGTATCTTTAAACAAGTTACACATTTTGAAATTGTACTTTAAAACTATGAAGAAAGGAGATTTCAGGAAATTGTTGTCTAAATTCAATCAAGCATGGTCGGTTTTGAAAGGGCGAAATCTAAGTTGCGATTTTCCAGGTACCCTCTTTTACTAGGAACATATTGAGCCATTGTATTTGACTTTATTATTTATTCATCATCATAATCATCATCATCATAATCATAATTATCATAATCACCATCATCATCATCTATCCAGTCTCTCTTGTCCACTGCTGGACGTACGCCTCTTGTAATGTTTTCCAATCTCCTCTATATTGTGCATTTGTTATCCAGTTCTGCACTATCATTTTTAGTTCATCTGTTCACCGTTTTGGTGATCTGCCTCGCTTATTTTACATTCTCGTGGCCTTCATTCTACTATTTGTCCCGTCTATCTATTTTGTTTTATTTATGCAACGTGTCGAGCCCATCTCCACTAAAATCTGTAATACAATGTCTGTCGATCCTGTTCTTTGCTGTATGATGCTATTTTGAAAGTTATTATTTGTTGCTAACTCATATATTTTTATTTGATCCTGTGCATCATAGTATTGTATGGTCTCGGTTTACCCCTCTTCAATTTACGCTCGCTTCACTTTTATGGCTCTCATAGGTCACGACTGGAGTGGGTGATAAGTCATGATTTTCTCCACGCAGATGGTCTCGATAATAATAAACCTTACTTCTTCTTTTTTATTTGTAGGACGCAGTTCTGTTTAGTATTAGGACTTTGATAGCGGTTCCATGGACGATGGTATCCCTTTTTGTTGATGAGGGCTTTTCTGGTGGCTGAGTGTCTCTATATATCTTAATTGTTCTTGTATCTTCTTTACCACAAATCGAAGCAAGAAGGAAGGATGCCCTGGGCTGATGAGGACCAAATATAATATATTATAATACATTAAGTTAGACAATACGAAAAGTATCATGTAATATTTTAGATTTTTATGAATAAACGTATTTAGCTTTCGTGTAATCTTTTCATTGCACTCTCTGCGTCTTGCTCTTTCCCGTTTCGCTGCAGATTGTATACCGCATTTGTTTCGTATACCTGTGGTTCGTATTCTTTCATATGTATGTAACGTCAATCTAATAATGAATATCAGTTTTTTCATTACCGTTGCTCTTGTCATCTGTTCCGTTTTTTATTCTGCTCGAGTTTGGAATATAAAATGCACCCAAGACAAATTAATTACATTAACCGTAGACTATAACCTGACAAACACGATATAAAATAAGACACGTATGTTGTGTTGATTACTAGAAATCTTGGAACGGGACCTCCTGTATTTGCATATGTTTCCATTATATTTTTGGTTCAATTTACGTCGGTTTATTTTCCGCCGCAAACATCAGGAACCTAACCCCGATGTAAACCGAGTCCTACCTGTATTTTAATACAATCTTTTCTATTTTTGCAGATACACCGCTACCATGCTCCAGTACTCAAACGAACAACTAGCAACGATAATCGGGGTGCCAATACTAACGATTCTTCTGATATGGACGGTCGCGATATTTCACAAAAACCGGAAAAGATGGAATTCCTACGACGTTGCCATTGTAGCAGTATTAACCCAGAGTATCCTAAGAAATTTGGCCATCTTAGGGTACACAGCTTTGTTGATAGCAAAGCGGAATGCACTAACTTCAGATTACTGTAGAGTGGTCGTTTGGGTCTTCAATTCAATCCATACCTTCCAAGCTAGTTCGTTAACAACTTTGGCAGTTATAGCGCTATTTACCGTTAAGCTATATCGAAAACAGCAAACTCTTCAGCAGTATTTAACGCCAACTCACGTTATTTATCATCTATTTTGCCTCACGACGCTTTGTGCATGTGTAGGTGTGGCTGCCATTTTGGCCCAAGAGGATTCGGAAGAACAAAAACTTGCACGATTTAGGTTTATGCCATATGATGTGGAAACAACAACAAACAAAACGTTCTGCAAATTTATGCCTTTCGAATTGGACGTAAAATTCAACATCTTCATTATAGTTCTTCACATATTTCTCGCCATGGTATCTTTCACTTCGTTTATCTTCATCTGTATCAACCATCTGAAGATACGACGACAAGGATTCGACTATTTGAAAAAATCGACTTCCGATCTAAGCGAACTCAGTTTGTCATTGACTGCTTCGGTTGTGAACCACAACGAAAACATTAACAACAAAACTTATTACGATACGTATGCCGTGCAACGGGCGCCGCGTTTAGATGGTAACTATGATAGCAATTATGAATCCCAGGTGAACCAAAACTCGGGTCAAATTCATAGCTATCAAAATGGTTTCTGTAATAATCGTGAACCGGTGTGGAACAGTGACTTGTCGAATATTTCCATGACCGTGAGTTCAACAAACAGCAAACGACCGTGTTTGAATAAACCTTTACAGGAAGAAGAGGAAGTCGAGACTGGACTTCATACTATGTATCCCATATTGGCTGTGTGCTATCTCTTCAATCATCTTCCTCTCATTGTAAGTACATAGTTGTTTTCCTACTTGGTACTATTTTTTCTAGCTTGTATATAGTCTAGAATATGTCGGTACCCAGTTTATTTATTAATTTCATATCACTTCTGTCTGTCTCAAACTGTTATTTTATGGAAACTGTGCTTGAACGCACTCTATATATAAACCGATATGGTAGAGGACCATTAAGAGAAGCCATTATCCATATATATATATATATATATATATATAATGGATCTAATTAGATCAGACTATTTATAATCCGCTGACAAAGATAAATATTTTCAAAATAATTAGCTATTAGGTATATTGAATGAATTAAATACCGTTTAAATAAACAGTGAGAAAATGGAACAAATTGACGTTTTAAAACTAATAAACAAAGAGTTCCAAAACGTTCAGTTCACAAAACTACTAAACAATAATAAACATCAGTAATTATGAAAGTCCACTAGAATTACTGATATGACACCTATTGTCATCCGTTCTAGTAACTTTCAGTTGATAAAAATACTACAAAATAATATATATTAGCAAAGGTTAAAGGCGCTAGAATTAGACCGAGGCCGTTCATTGTAAAATATCGAATTTGATAGTGCTTTGAGCAAGATTTCTATAAATCAGTGGGACATAGCTTTCCTTTGTACTGTATAAAACAAATTATACTTACATACCATAAGGAATTTTTTTTCTTTTTGCTGATAATTGCTATATTCGAATATATTATTTTGTAATACCATATGATTAATAAATAAAGGTAAATCATTCTCTGCCATAAATGCTGGTTATAAGGAAGGTGTTCTGAAATAATTAAATTACTCCCACAAAAACCTGCGTTCAAACAGAGAGGACATTTCCAAAAAGATCTGTAAAAGTAACACATTAAATTAGTCTTAATATATACGGGGTGGACCATTAAAAATTAAGACAATGTCCCTTCCGTTGAAACAGAAAGTCAGCCATCTTGTTTTACATTATAATATTTATTATTTGAAACTGAATTACTTTTATTAATATGTATTTTTTGTAGTAAATAATCATTGAGCAAATTAACTCGCCCTGAATTAAAAAACCACCTGTATAGAAAAAGTTAAATGAATAAGAGGTTGAAGTGGTATTATTACAATTTTTAAGTTTACCATAACCGTGAAATTATTTGAATTACATTTTTGAAATTGTATATGCCAGTACTAGAATCATCATCTCACTTTTAAATACTTACTATTTTAAATTTTATCTAATAACATAAGTTGTGTCATAATAAGAATTAATTATGGCGATGGCAAAATTATTACTGTAAACGCGTGTCGTAGCTTTACAAGCGACGCGCTTTGATTGTCAGTATATTCCTCAGTCGATTGACAAACCAACTGCCTAACTTTATACTCGCATATATTGTGAGTACGGTTTGGTTTGCATGAAATTTGTTCGTAGGTAATAATAATTTCATATGATTTTATTGTTAGCAAAACATAGTTGACCACAAATCTGCATTTACATAGTTCTACTCTAACACCAAATTAATTCAAATTTTATTATAGTTAATTATAAACAACAACAAATAAGGATTGGGGTGGTTCAGTGGTAAGAGAGCCAAGCTGGGGATATAATAGTCCACACGTTTTCCGGTTCGAATCACTCCCTCTTCGAAATTTTTCTAATTCCGTGGGTGATCGGTACTGGGTCCCAGTCTCCATTCGGGATTACATTAATGGCACTCCTCGTGTTACGATTGCACTAGAGGAGTAACAAGATCGGAAACGCTGATTAAATCATTAATATGCTCTTTTTTAATATATATGCTGGGATGTACCTTCATTATTCTAGGAGTTTCACACCATTGTGTGTGTTAGCATTTTGTTAGCATAAATTTATATATCAACGCATTGATTGCTTTAGTATTACAAAATAATCAACTAATTTGGTACCATATGAGACAGAAAAATGCTATTATGTAATCTAGTTCCATTTTATACTTTACTCTGTGAATTGGTGATACAGTTCTAATAATAATTAGCTATTCGTATAAAATGAAAGCAAAAGTAAATTCTCTTTTCGCTAAAATTAATACAGTTTGTTAAACATTTTCCGTTTATTTGTAACGCAAACAAATTCAATATTAGTAAACAAGTTTATAAAAGGAAAACCTAACGAAGTGCTGAATAATTAACCAATTTTGTCTTCCATATGGTTTCATTTTTCAATTTGTCTACTTTATCTGTAGCTATTAACTGAAATCAGGTTAGCTTTGATGTATTAATAATACAGCAATAATTATCAGCGGGCAATTACAGTATTTGCTCAACACATTTGATAATTAATCAATTATTTGCATTAGGCGTATTCTAAGGCCATATTTGTAATTATACCACAGAAAACAACATTTCTTGCTAGTTTTAGTAAGTATTCAAACTTGTTATATTTCAATAATAATAATAATAATAATAATAGACAATTCTAACAGGTATTGATTTTTGCTTTATATGTATTTCGACATACCAAATGTCATTTTCAAAAGTATTTAATATTGTAAACATTTGTAAAAATGTTACTATATTATTTGATGTGAATGCATGATTGTGTTCTAATAAGTGTTTAGCGTAGTTAGATTTTTTTGGACGTTTGTATGTGTTCTTTGTATCTAGTATTAAAATTTCTTATTATTTGACCTATATATACATAATTACAATGTGGACAGTTTAACTTGTAAATACCTGATTTTAACAAATCGTTAGTTGAAAGTGTTTTTGTTGTTTTATAAATATTACTTTAAACATCGGACAAATAACAAAGTAAAAATAGAAATTTTAACAAAAGAACAAGGGAAAAACTATTTCGAAGATATACTCAAAAGAAAGGAAGGAATTTCTGCAAACAACAGAAGAAAATATAGCCCAAGTAGAAGGAGAAAGGGCGAAGTAGATGAGAATACACTGCAGTCAGCTATATGTAGGTTAAAAAACAGGAGAGCACCTGGACCTGGAGGAATCCCATCAGAATTAATAAAATTTGGAAGCAACCAGCTCCATACAATAATTAAAATCCTTTTTGCAAAATGTCTTAACGGAGAAAGAATCCTATCAGAATGGAAAGGAAGCTGGATCACACCTATCCACAAGATGGGTCCCAGAAATCAGCGTGAGAACTACCAAGCACTTTCAGTCAACAGTACATTTAGTCGACTATGTGGCCGAATCTTAACAGAGTAAATAACTAAAAACTACTAGATGTACCAGACTTAAAAACAAAGAGGCCAGGAGAGGAGATACAACATATTGTTAATAAGGAAAAAAACAGTAATAGAAGAAATACAGCGGACACAATTAGTATGGTATGGACATATTAATCGAATGGAGGATGACAGATTACCGAAGATAATAATGGAATGGGTACCAAGCGAAAAGAGAAGAAGAGGACGCCCTAGAATATCACGGAGACAGGGTATAACCAAGGCAATGTCGGAAAGAAACCTGCAGGATAGAGATTGGGCGGAAAGGAGACATTGGCAAGTATATATATCATATATATAAAAAAACCCAATGGGAAGCATACTATAAAAACTTACTGACTGGAAAAGACCCGAATTCATGGAATAGATGGCAAACACTACTAACACAGAGCATGAAGAGATAGTAATAAGTCAACAAGAAGTTACTAGAGCAATAAAAACAATGAAGAATAACAAATCAGGAGGGCCAGGAGGAATTGTTCCTGAAGTGATCAAGTACGGGTCACAAAAACTATTTCGTATGATGCAAAATATGTACCAAAGAGCGATCAACGGAGAAGAGCTACCGGAAGAAAGGACGAGAGCCTATATTACGTCTATATTTAAAAGCGGACTCCGTATTCAAGCAACAACTTTGGAAAGCCATGAATGAACTAGGAGTTAAGAAAGAGATTACTCAAGCGGTAAAAGAATTGCACAACAATAACACAGTAACGGTGAAAGTAAATCAGACCACTAGTAATTACTTTACATCAAAGGGACTGCTACAAGAATGCTCAATGTTGCCAACCCAGTTCAAAATATATTTGGAGTATATGTTAAGAAATTGGAACAGGGAATGTGAAGGCATCGGGATCCCAGTACGTAATGAACATTTGTATACTCTCAGTTTTGCCGACGATCAGGTAGTGTAAGCGTAGGATGAAGAAGATCTCGGATTAATGTTAAGAAGGCTAAAAGAAGAATATACTAAGGTAGGCATGGAAATATATTTTGAGAAGACATAATATCTAGCGGTTACAGAGGAAGAAATTAAAAATTTAGAAATTGACGAAGACCTAAAAATCAACGGAAAGAAGAAATTTGAATATTTAAGATTCATTATCTCAAAAAAGGAACAACAGATGAATAAATAAACAATAGACTGGGACGAACACGATCCTGTATTAAACAACTACATCCAATGGTATGGAATACACATATTACAATAAATACATAACAAAAGATTTATAACGTAATATAATATAGTGCGACGACGTATAATGACCTACGGTACTGAGAACTGGGCAATAAACAAGAAAAACAACAACAAAATAACGGCGACAGAAGTGGAATACTGGCGAAGATGCTGTTTGGTCACAATGAGAGATAGAATCAGGAATGGAGAAATTAAAAGAAGAATGGGAATCGATAAATATACTTGCACTTATACAGAAGAACAAAGGTTAATATGGTACGGACATGTTAGAAGGGCAGACGAAAACCGATGGGTAAAGAATATAACAGACTGGAGCCCTATAGGAAGAAAAAGAGAGGAACCCCCGAAGATCGTTTATGAACGAGTGGATGAAACAATGGAGGATTGGAAGAAGGAGAATGGGAAAATAAAGATACATGGAGAAAATGGTTAAGAGAGAGAAGACAGCGACAGCTGTAAAAAACCCTTAATGTGTAAAGTCTGGAACGGCCGAAATAAATCTTTTATTGAATATTTTTGAAAAAAATCCTGGAACACGTCGATTTTTATCTTAAATTAGACATATTTTAGTGTAATTGTTAATTGTAGATTGTCTTTTGTTTCTGAGTTATGGCGATAGCAACATTTGTTTTAAAAGGAAAGAGCATGAAATTCTAAAACGTAATATGCTTAAAAAAGTATGATACTGTGATATTAAGAAGTTTTCGAGATAACTGTTTGTAAAGTTTTAAAAGAACAATCTTTTTTTTTTTCATAATCAGAAACAAACTCGAATACTCTGGTTATAGAAAACCTAAACAAACAGACATTACAATAACACAGGTCTCATGGATTAGCAGCACAGAACGTTTGGTTTAATCAAGAATGTCAAAGAAAGAAGCTTATTCCGAACTACATTAACATCAATACAAGAACCAAAAATTACATTACTGAGAAGATCATCAAAAACGCTAAGTTAAGATGGTTGAAAGAAGAATCAAAGAAATGGTTCAGAATTAGAGACAACTTGCACATTCATTTAAAGGTACTCCACACAGAACTCACATACAAATTACACCCAATTGAATTTGACGTTTTTGACAATGACATTAGAGAATTAGTTAGCAAAATTAAATTTCAAAAATACACACAGAAACACAAACTTTTAAGATTAGAGCAAAACACACGTGAACTTAAAAATTATACAAAACCCAACACCATCATAAATTTCCATCCTCGTTTCCTAAATTTGTCAAACATAGAATTCAATGACAAGGAAGTAAAATTTCTAAATAAAGGATTCAAATTCTGTCCATTCCCAAAATTCACTAACAATATTAAAGAAATTTTAGCAGTTAATTCAGAAAATATTCTTAAAGAAAAACATTTCAATTATGCAAAATTTCAAATTGCCAATTTGTTAAAAGACATGTCAACAACACACAAACATTCAAATTATAATACAAACAAACATAATAATTTACTACTTGCATCAATTAAAGACAAAATCACAACAAACAATCTTATTTCTGTTAGAGCAGATAAAGGTAATACTTTAGTTATTTTACATAAAGATGATTATATACAAAAAGTTAATAATTTTATAACTACCTCAAATTTAGAAACCTTAAATAGAGATCCTACGAAAAAATATAACAGCTATCTAAAACAAACATTAAATAACTGTATTGTTACCTTAACAGACTATGAGAAAAGAAAAATAATACACCCAAACCCACAACCACCAAAACTATACGGTTTAATAAAAATACATAAACCCCAAATGCCTATTAGACCGGTAGTCTCATACATAAACGCACCCAACCACATGTTAGCAAAAACATTAAATAACATAGTTACTAGTTTAGAATACACACCAAAATATTCTGTTAAAAATTCTTCCGAATTAATCAGTAGGTTGTCCAGTTTAGGTTTACCACCACACTGCAAACTAGTTAGTTTCGATGTCACCAATATGTTTTCACAAATACCTCCTCAAGAGTGTATTCCTTTGTTAAATAATATTTTTATCAACAAAAATGTTGAATTAACAAAACGAAATGAGTTGATTCAATTATTCGAACTTTGTATTAATCAAAATTATTTTATTTTTAATGATAAAATTTATCTTCAAAAAAACGGTTTACCAATGGGAAGTCCAATTTCTCCACTTTTAGCTAATATATTTATGGAAAATTTAGAAGATCGAATTTTTGAATCAAATCATTCTTCGAAAATTATATTTTGGTTCCGTTACGTTGATGATATTTTAGCATGTTTTAATAGTTCATTTGAGTTTATTGGTGACTTCTTAACGTTTATCAATACTCTACACTCAAACATAAACTTTACATTAGAAACAGAACAAAACAGATGTATTAATTATTTAGACTTAAACATAAAAATTAATTCCGAAAACAAACTCGAATACTCTATTTATAGAAAACCTACACAAACAGATATCACAATACCACAGGACTCATGTCACCATAAAACACATAAATTAGCAGCCTATAGGTCACTGATACATAGAGCTTTAACAGTTCCCCTAAGTAACACTGATTACACCAAAGAGATTTCGATTATTAAACAAATTGCACACAGTAATGGGTACCACACAAAACTGATAGACACACTAATCAAAAAGAAAGATTATAAATTAGCAATTCAAAGAATATATTCTAAAGACCACTCTGAAAATGTTAAATATATTTCAATTCCTTATTTTGGTGATATATCGGAGAAAATTGCTAAAATTATAATCAAATCAAGTACATTTAAAGTAAGTTATAAAACAACAAAAAACACTTTCAACACCTTATTCAACGCAAAAGACAGAACTAACGATTTTTTAAAATCAGGTATTTACAAATTAAACTGTTCACATTGTAATTATGTATACATAGGTCAAACAATTAGAAATTTTGACACCAGATACAAAGAACACATACGCTCATACAAATATAAACACCCAGAAAAATCTAACTACGCTAAACACTTATTAGAACACAATCATGCATTGACATCAAATAATATAATAACATTTTTACACTTCTGTGATGATAAACGTAAATTGGATATACTCGAGGCCTTTCAAATTCACAAACACACTTTAACAAACACACCTTTAATGAATGAGCAAATTGAGCTCATAAATTCTCCGCTATTGGAAGTTTTGGAATAGAAGACCTGAACCAAGCCCGAAACCAAGATCCAGTGTGCTGTTACCCAAGCAACTGCAGATGTTTACTTCATTAAATGCTTTTGATAATGACATATTGTATGTCGAAATACGTATAAAGCCAAAATAAAAATAAATACCTGTTGAAATTGCCTTTTATTATTATTAATATATTTACAAATGAAACTGTTCACAGTGTAATTATGTATACATAGGTCAAACAATTAGACCTGTTGATACCAGATACAAAGAATACATACGCTCATACAAGTACAAACACCCAGAAAAAACCTAACTACGCTAAACACTTATTAGAACACAATCATACATTGACATCAAATAATATAATATCATTTTTACACTTCTGTGATGATGAGCGTAAGTTGGATATACTCGAGGTCTTTTAAATTGCTTTTGAAAAGGACACGTTGTATGTCGAAATACGTATAAAGCATAAATAAATACCTATTGAAATTCAGTCTATTATTATTATTATTATTAAAATATAAGTATGAATTTCAACGAAGTAAGGCAAGAAACAATTAACAAATTCAAAGTTGTTGCGTAACTACTTTTGCTACTATTATTCGTTTGAAGGATTTATTTTTCGTAAGCAGTTGAAAGGGTTGAACTATTCTATAGCAGATAATATCCGCAATCAGGGACTAAATTTAGAAGTTTAGTCAATACAAGTTGTACTCCGCAACGACATCGCGTTTGTCAGGAAACAGGTCATCCCGAATTCAAATTCGATTCTATTATCGTCAGGGGTCGTCTTAATCAGTACAGAGGTTGCTTGAATGGGCTGATTTAATTAACTATTAATTAGAAACTAATTGGGTTCGCTTGCATAATCGTAAATAGGAATTTAATTTTCAATAATGCTTATTATCGAAACCTGGCATTTTAATGTCCTGTTTCTGGGACAACAAATTATCTAAGTATGCAGTGCAGACTTTGAGCTACTTTAGAGAGAAAGTACATTCTTAAATTCAGTTTTTGTTTTAGTATTCTAGATAACTTTAATTCTAGCAGTTTAGAAGTTAATTTAACGCTTAATAGGTTTTCATATTTCGACATATTTGTTTAGGCTAGGTATTACTAGTAATTTTATTTATTAACTAAAAAATAGTTTGTAATAACTATTTTCTGGCATAGGTGACAAACCAGGACTAGTAATAATAATTTTAAAAATTCTAGAGTCCGTAACAAATCGGCATAAAAGGCTTTTCGGCTAGCACAGGGCGAAGGGAAAGTTAGCGGAAAACGTTTACAGGAACAAAATCTAGATTGTTAGAATGTACAGGGTAAGTCCAATGAAGTGGACGCCACCCTTTCAAATCATAGCTAAACGAAGATCCTTCTGGAAGCGCTGAAGACCAACAGCTTACGGAGAATCAAACCTACCTTATTGCGTTTCCCCCTTATGTGAATATTTCGGACAAAATACATCATATCGTATCATCAAGAATACGTTATTTCGCCTCGTATCATCAACCATCATCGTCGGTCAATTTTTGGATATAGGCCTCCCCTTCTTCGCTCTATCATGGGCTTTTCAGATCCACATCAGTCCGGCAGATAGTTTTATGTCGTCATCGAATTTGGGGGGTCCTTTAGAAGTTTTTCCAGGTATCGTCTCCATTTAAGAATTTGATTGGTCCATCTATCGTCTTTGCCCAGTACTACTTCCACTCAGCCACTGCTTTGGTAAGGATTTTTGTTTTTGTTATACCTCGTATCCAAGCGTTTTCCTTGTGATCTTTCAGCGTTATGGGCAACATTTGGCACTCGATTGCTCTCTGTGTTGCTCTTAACTTACTACAAAATACATACTAATAAAATGCACAAAAATAATAAGTCTAAAATTTTTAAACAAGAGTCTGTCTAGATATAAATTATGTATAAAGAAAGACCTTCGAGGCCTCCGAACAGTACAGTTAGTTACTAAATTACTAAACTAAAGGTTGTTTTATTTCGCAGCACTCTGTGAACAAATAAGCACTATTGCCGCGCTGTAGGTAAATCCTGGGGACTCTCTCCCAGAATTACCTTGTGGCTGTATACTGCCGTGACTAGACCTATGCTATGTTATGGACGTCTTGCCTGTCTTAGTTCTACAGGTGCTATACGTTCAACCCCTACGGCCGCCTTAGACGTGATCTTACGCCTTTCACCACTCGACCTTTTTGTGGAGGAAGTAGCTGTGCGGACGGCTTTGAGGCAGCACCCTAACGATTTGTGGCTCACAGCAGGCAGGGGAGCACTCGTTAAAACTCCTCTTCTATATGCAGTGGTAGACTATCCTCCTCCACAATATGCCTTCAATAGACACTTCAGTGTTTATGCCATTGCTGAACTAACCCAGTATATGGATATATCCATCTTTACCGACGGATCGAAAACAAGGTATGGAAAGGGTGTTGGAGTCTTCTCCGATGACCTTAATCTACGCCACACTATACCACTAGTCAAAATTGCTACTGTCTTCCAAGCGGAGGTAGTGGGAATAATGCATGGTGCAAAGGCAATTCTTGAACGACAGATCAAACACCAACGTATTGGTATCTACAGTGACAGCAGAGCCGCTTTACTAGCCCTGGGTAGTTGCATAATTACCTCAGGAGTGGTACTGCAGTGCCGTGAAGCTCTCGACGATATCTCAAAAGAAAATGTCATTTCACTTATATGGGTGAAAGGACATGATGGAATCTACGGCAATGAGGAAGTTGATGAGATTGCGAAACTGGCCTCCGAACAACCTATTTGGGGACCAGAACCCGTTGTTCCTATATACCTGAGGACATTATGCTTTATGCTATACCAAGAAACCCTAAACAAATTCACACAAAGATGGGTAAACACTGAAAGTTGTCGTCATGCAAGGGCTACTATTAGTGTACCCTCGCCAAAGACAGCCAAATTTTGTATGCAACTGTCCCGAAAGAACCTGCGGCTAGTTGTAGGTATCTTATTTGGACACTGCACCCTAAGTCAACACATGGACAGGATGGGACTGGCGGACTGCCAAAACTGTCGAGGATGCAACGGGGATAACGAGACGGCAGAACACGTCCCGTGTCACTATCCAGCTCTCGCAACAATCAGAGGATCCATGTTGGGAGACTTTTGGCCTGAATGGTCAAAGTGAGCAATACCCTAGTTGCGGATGTCCTCAAGAACATCCAAAGGATTGGATGGAGCGGGTGATGCCCAAATTGGTGAGCTGCCGCGGAGGCAGCACAATGGGCCCACCTTTGTGGCCTAAGTGCACGCGAAGTAACTCAAACTCCTCAAATATACAATGACAATCACTATTGACAATTTCCACTAATAATTGTATATACGGGTAGTTTTTACGTTAATTGGGCGATGAAGTTGAGGAAAGTGCATGAAGGTTAATTTTTATTTGATTCGCGCCCCTCACTAGACGGACGGGAACGGGAGAAAACGGCAACGGGAGCTAATAATGACGTCATTTGTAGCCTCAATAAAGGACAATGAACTGGATTGCAATAGGTTACATCATACTATTCCAAAAGCATTTTTCTTAGAATAGCCTAGAACTGTATATTTTAAATCGCCCAGAAACGATGAACAGAAGCACAGAGTTCAAATCTTTACGGAAACGTTAAAGGGGTAATAGGGTTAATTTGTTTATACTTTTAAAACGATACGAAAAGCCACACGGTATTCTCGACTAAATTATTGACTCCTGTTTGTAGTTCATCCGACTTTATGTCGAGTTTTAATTACAGGAAACGGTAAACTGTAAATTACAAGAACAATTGCTAATCACCACCCTATTTTTACTGTTCTCGAAAAACGTCTGCACGCATTGGAGTTCTAGATTCGACCTTTTGGTTTCCTAAAATAAAGAAACAAGCCAGTTGGTAACGATTTCCGTAACAAACTGTCGTGCGTGAAACAATGATCGCAATTCTTAGAAATACCTTAGAAGATGCTGACAAATATCAAGACACATACCAGTAATAACTTTCGGGATAACAGAACGTGGCCGAAGATGCTCTATTGATGTATTAAAATCAGGAAATGAATTTTTTGTATAACTTTATTTATATTAACATTCAAATTTAAATGCGGGAAAATGTAGATACCCTAGTTTTGTATAGTAACAATAATAGAATGCAAAGCACTAAAACACATAAGGTGCCAAGTATATAATATGTAACCATCGGGTAAATTCATATATACATAAATACTTCGTAGAATATATATCATAACCTCCATATCGCAATATGTATAAACATGCAACGCCAGTGCCACTACACCTGAGCTTGCTATTGAAGCGTATATTCACACCATAAATTCATTAAATGATAACATTAATATTGCACGTTACACCACCATGAGATAAACGCATAGCAATCTCTTAGTTGATATGTACAGTGTACACGCTATTTATTACTCTAAAATATGCAAATCTGACTCCACAGCACTCTTAGCAAAACTACCCGTGCAGGCGTTTACCACCCTACTATACTTGGCTTACCCTCAGCATTTAAGAATTCCTTGGCTCTCGTCTAAAACCTTTCATTGCTACTAGATGTTGTTTGATATTAACCGATGGAAACTACGTATATATTTACAAATATTTATTTGTAGAGTGTCAATTTAAGCATTGCTCATAGTAGGTAAAAACCACGGTCTAACGCCGATTATAATAATATTACTAGAAGTGTGTTCACTAGTGTGGAATTGGTATGATTTAATAAAGTGCAATTAATTTCACAAAGTGCATACAAGTTTTTTACCTAACAAAATTTACTTGTCATGCTCCATATAATTGGCTGAATATTAACTTGATATAAGACAGTATTCTTATCCACCGACATCCTGCCTTCACAACAACGTTGCTACATGCATTTACGCTGACTGTTCCTAAATAAATTAACGCTTATTGGGCTTATCGCATTATAGGTAAAATTGATCCTTAGCCTCCACGTAGTCCGGACTTGAGTCTGTTAGATTTCTTTTTACGGGGCAATGTAAAAACGACGTCTACGAAACTCCCGTAGAAACTCAAGAAGATTTATGTGAAAGAGTTATTGAATTACGTAAGTCAATCATCCTACATATGCTAACTCGTGTTAGAAATTCTCTACTGCGGCGGATTGACTTATGTGAACAAGAAGATGGACGGCAGTTTCAACATTTATTACGTAATTAAATGTTTTTCTTCCTGTTTTTTATTTTTGATTTTATTGTTATGTCAGCATATTTTTATGCTACCTTGGCTTTCTCTGTGTTTGTTCTGTTGAAATTATAAGAAATAAATATTGTAAATGTATCTATTGCAAAACTGCATCTTATTTATTAGTAAATAGTTCCATTGTAGTTTCTTAGGCCAACCAACGTGGCAACTTTGATTTTTATTTATTTAAACAAGGTAAAGTTTACTAAATATTGATGGCATACAAACAGCTGTAATGTGTGTTGCCGACCTGCCTCTTACAACATAAAGTAAACATCCTGTATATGTGTGTAATTTAACGAACACTTTTTGATTAGCTCAAAGAATTTGTGACCTTGCGAACATTGGTGACGGCTTTCCGTAACTACCAAAACTTTCAAATTCATTAAATGACGAAGCCTTTTCGGGTTTTAGGGTATGTCATCCATGTTTAAAGTGGAGTATGAAATTACAGCCCTGGCTTCGTAGAATCGTTGCCAGATGTATTCGCATTGACTGTTCCGAAACGGGTTGGCGCTTATGGAATTATATCTAATAGCTAGCAGGTTTTCCAATTTATACGATATTGTCTTATGTACCATAGAACATTCTTTACAAAATATTTGTTATCATGAACGTGTTTTGTAATATTACAAGTAAACTCTTTTGACTATTTATTCACTCTTCAGTCTGACAACAACGCGTATGTTTGCGCGTAAATACATGAGGGTAGTTAAAAAAAACTGTGTATCAGATTTTGTTTATCTAATACCAGTAGCTTTGCACGAATAAATATTGATTCTTGCATGTAAAACTTGATAATAGGGTATGTATATGTTGACGATCAATTTTTTAGTAGGTCAAGCCATTTGTGACCTTGCTAAAATTGGTGACGGCGTTACGTATCTCCCAAACAAATCGAATTTTCTTCTTCTTCTTGACGCTTTTTTAAAACCACTATATGGGTCGTCCAGCATCCAGTAAATTTCTCCATTCCTCCCGGTCTCTCCATCCTTCTGGAGGCAGGTCCCACTTCTCCATAAGTTGCTGGATATTTTCGTTCCATCCCCTTCTAGGCCGGCTCCGTTTGCGTCTTTTTTTTTGGCTGCCATTCCATTGGTTTCTTTGGCAGTCTGCTGGTGTTCATTCTATTAACGTGTCGGAACCACGTAAGCTGTCTTTTCTCAATTTCATCCGTGACGTCCCGTTCTACTTGTACTATTGCTCCCACACGCTCGTTTCTTATGATGTCCCGCCTTGATATTTTAGCTGCTCTACTAAAGTAGTCAATTTCCAGCGCTCTTAGTTGCGCTTTATTTCTCTCCGATAATTGCCATATCTCCGATCCATACAGTACCACACTTTGTACTATTGTACTGCATATTTTCTTCTTTGTGTTTAAACTAACATGTTCCTCCCATAATATTCCATCTAGGGCTCCTATTACCCTTCGTCCTTGCTTTATTCGTTCCCTTTACTTCCACTTCGTATAAACCTTGTGTTCCTAGTGTGGCCCCTAAATATTTAGCCTTCTGACACATTGGCGGCGTTTCACCAATTTCCATTGTTAACGCGTCGTTATTCTTTCCTATGCATAAATATAGTGTTTTTGTTAAATTCAACTACAGCCCCTATTTTTTATATTCTTCCTCTGCCTTCCGTAACATGTACTCCATGTCGTGCTCGTCATGTGCGATTAGAACCTAGTTGTCTAAATATTCTAGGTTGTATCGTCGTTCATTGGTATTTCCATTCCCTTACATTTTTGTTTCCAGATTTGCAGTACCTTATCTATGTAGATTTTAAATGATGTGGGGGAAATACAGCAACCCTGTCTCAGCTCTTTTGTTGTTGGGAGTGCTGGAGTCATTTCTGTTCCTACCTTAATCCTCGCTTGTTGTTCATTATACAGTTTTTCACAGCGTTAACTAACGATTTACTAATGTTGCTCTCCTCTAGTACTTCCCATAGTTTCTGTATTGCTACGTTATCGTACGCCTTTGATATATCTAAAAATATCAAGTGTAACTCTCTTCCGGTCTGAAGTTTCTTCTAAATGGCTTGAGTTAGACAGAATAGTTATACAAACAGGAGCGCCCTGCTCTGAACCCACTTTGCTCTTCGGATTCATATTCGTCGTACTGTTAGATCGCGCAAGATCCATCCATACATTGTGCTTATAGTACCAGCGACTGCAATTCCCTGTAGTTGTTGCAGAGATCTTTTCTTCCCTTTTTGTATATTGGTGTTATATGTCCCATTTTCCAGTCCGCCGCTATATCTCCTACATTTATACTTTGGCTTATTAGCCTTGCCAACATTGTGTATAGCTTCCCTATGCCATTTTTAATAGTTCTCCGTGAATGTTTCCTGGGCCCGGCGCTTTTCCGCTTTTTAGTTTTCTTCTGTTATTTCTACTTGATCTTCTTTTCCCATATCATATTGATTCAGTTCTTTATAACCTCGGAATTCAGGTCTTTCTTCTAATAAAAGTTTTTGGAAGTATTCTTTCCATTCTTTTGTCGAAATATTTTGCATTCATACTTTCTCTCTATGTAGCGTTTTTACTTGTCGTACGAAGTTCCATATCTCCGCTGACTTTTCTCCCCCTATATACATCTCCGCTTCGCAACATTTACTTTCCCAGATTTCCTGTTTTTCTTTTCTTATCAGGTATCTTACTCTTGCTTGCTGTTGGCTATACTCCTCCCTGTCTCTCCTTCAATACCTCCTCGTTCATCCAGTAGGTACTTCCTTGTATTCCTTGTTTGTTCATCTCCTGGGGCTTCATCGTATATTTTCACTCCTAGATGTTCGTGTCTGTTCCTCCTTTGGTTGTATTCTTGCTCCTCTCATTGGAAACATCATTTGGGCTTGCACCAAAAAGTGATTCGTTTCGCACGTGGGTTCTCTATAAACTCTAACATCTAACACTTTACCTGTAAAGTGTTGCCGAGTTATGATGTAGTCAATTATTGTTCTCCGTTGTCTGGCGTGTTCCTGCCACTTGTCTGTGTGTTTTTCTCTGTGCTTATAAAAGCCGGTATTGATTTTCAGGTCATGTTGTTCGCAAAGATTGATTGATTGACAAATTGATTATATGAATCAATATATATAGCAGAACCTGCAGGCTACATTATGTAAAGATGTAAGTTGTGACATATTTTTGTAATGACCCATACTATGTATTTTATACTTGTCTATTTCTCTGATTCTTCTTGCTTGTTATTTTAATGAAATTTGTATACTACTATATTTGTGCGTTCTTCTCTTTGTTTTGTAAGAGCATATGGATAATTTCCGGTTTTATATGAAAGAAAGTGCAATTTAAGGGATGAAATATCTATAAATGTGCTTATTCGCAATAAGAAAAATAATATTAAACAAAAATTTTATTTTTGAAAGGGTTAGAGGAACATGAAGTGCAACATGAGAATGTTAATAAATAAGGAAAATATCATTATTACAAATTAGGACTTTTTAGGGTGTAAATAGTGTATTTTAAGACATTAGTTGATAGCGATAGTACCATTTTTCTGAACACAGTGCGCAAAATAACATTGCACAAATTTTCGCTGGTAAAGTAGTTACCAGGTGCATATATTATACTAATTGTCATAGGGTGAAATGTTTTTTTATATTTGTTATTGTTTAGTATTTGGCGTCATGCAGCTATAATAACTAAACAAATTGCTGGGACGTCGTTAGCTAAGACAGTTCGGTATTAATGTAGCGAGACAAATAAGGTATTTGCAATTTGTGATCTATTGAGGTTATAAAAATCTAATATAGAAATCATTTTCAAAATTTTAGCAACTGGCTTTCATTCTTTAGTGGAATATTTCAAATAAGTCATTTTTACAAAAGATGTCTGCTAGATACAATATGTTCTACAAATGCATGTTTATTGAACATGAGGAAATCCAAAATCTTATTATAAGATGTAATGAGGAAGGTGGTTTCGGTAAGCTTTTTCCAAAGCTTTGTTACTGTACGAAATTTGCAGTAGTAACATTTTGAGAAACTCTTCTCACTTCTTACTTTTATTTATTTACAAATATTTATTTATACTTTTTAATAATAGAATTACAACAACAACAACACAACAATTACAACGTATCTATTTTTCACTGGCAGGAATTATTTGCCCAACCTTTCTGAGCAATATCGTGGGAGTCGTACCAAGTTTCGCCTAAGTGGTATATATTTCTATTTCCTTCTCTATATGTTTTGATGTTTTGGAGATACTCGCAGCGCCGCCGTGCTTGTAATCTGTTTGAATCTATAATAACTTGACGCTTGTTTACAGTTTTATGTCTAAATCCAATACGTTTAATAATTCTTAGCAAACTTCGGAACACGTTATTGCAGTATAATCTTCATTCAATCTTTTACTCAACAATTTTACCGTAAGCAGGTGGTTTTCCCGGTACATTTGATATATTTTTCGCCGTATTAAATGTTCGCCATCAGTCCACGGTGTCTACATTTTAAAACTAAGCATAAATAAATATCCATTTCCCCACATAAGTTTATCAACAACTGCTTTGCGCTGTTTACTTCTTCATTTAAATGTCATTAAGGCAGACAATAAGGCAACGATCTAATCTAATGTGTGAAAAGTAAAAGTATTACTAATGCAATCTAATTAAGGAAGGAAGGGTTTAACATTAATAGGAATAGTTCAACTAAACAGAGCAATCTTAAATAATCAATTTAAAACAGAGAATTTAAGATTCTTGCTTGAGTCACAACCCCTAACCTAATCTTTTTCGCAGGATGTTAATCTACCCGAATACAGCCGGTGCTTTAAGCCTACTTACAAGTAGATTGTAAATCCTTCTTGTACAAGTAGGTGCCTTTTTAATACCGATAATGGAATGTGGAATAAGTGGAGTATTCCAGTTGTGCAGTAGCTAATGCAAATGTGAAGGTGCTGTAAACATGAAAATAAAATAGTTAAACATTATTATGCAATACTAAAACACTTAATGTCACCTTGTAATGTACATAATTTTTTTAACGCTAATTTAATGAAAATTATATTTATTATAGTATGATGAGTCTGGGAAATTCGCCTTCTAAGAAAATAATTTGAATAAAGTATCAACAAACGTTATATTTATAAACAATAATACCAACCTTATGGTTTCCATTACGGCCTACCCTGCTAATTTATTTATTTTTTGATGACACGGTATAATTGTAGCTGAAATTATTTTCTTTTATTCTGAAACTGATTTTGGACTATAAAATTAGTTAAGTTTGGGATGAGCTTTACTTTATG
>JABXWE010061556.1:0-10318 GCA_014611495.1 Limonius californicus
ACCGTTATTGGCTACGCAGCTCCTTTGTTTCGTACCGTAAATATTGTAGCCCCTAGCGGCGAGTCTTCAAATGTAGACGTCACGAAGCCTTTTGTGTAAACATATCGATAACAGGACCTATTCTGGTTCTGATTTGAACCTTTCTATTCTATTTCCTTGTTGAAATAAATCGATACTTTTTACAACATAAAATCATATATTTTTGTTTACATGCTTATGCTAATTATTATCTACTTTATTCGTTAATGATGCACAAGGAATTTACATTGGATTTGCTGATGGACATGTATCAAGGAATTCTCAGTTTTTAAAGTATGGCATTCAATAAGCCACTGATGTTAATAACAAAAATATATATTTTTATATACCTATTTTATTGTTCTACAAGCCATGAAGGACTAGGGCATCTAACTAAATTTCTACATTCTTCTTATAACATTTACATAAGTGCATATATAATACATACGCAATTGTTACATAAACTTTCGTAAGTATTTATTTACAATTCCCCTCCATTCTTCTCTATTTGTTGTTCTGTGCCTCCAAGTTCCAATTCCGATAGTCTTCAGATCTTCTTGTACCTGCTCCAGCCATCTTTTACGTGGTCTCCCTTTTGTTCTTTTGCCTATTGGTTTTCTGTACAGCACTATCTTGGACATTCCATCCCCTTGCAATCTTTCTACATGTCCTAGCCACCTGATTCTTTGTGATTTACTGTGTATAGATATTCTAGATTCCTTGTACAATTCTTCTACTTCCATATTTGTTTTTCTTATCCAACCTTCTTCTGTTCTTCTCCCGCCATAGATAGCTCTCAGTATCTTTCTCTCCCATCTATATGATAGTCGCTTTCTGATTGCTTTAGCACCCACGTCTCGCACGCATAATTACTGTTGGCCTCAGAATTGACGTTTATGTCCTTATTTTAGTATTTCTGGACACTAATTTTGATTTCAGTAATGTACTTAAGACTGCATATTTTTGATTTCCTTTAACAATTCTTCCTTTTATTTCCTGGTCATCTTGTCCGTTTTCTTCAATTTGTACCCCTAGGTATATAAATTGTGTACTTTTTCGAAAGTGGCGCCTCCTGCGCTCATTATTTTTAACTCGCTCTTTACTGTTTTATCTGTTTTTCCCATTATCAAGTATTTCGTCTTTCCCTCGTTAATTTGTAACCCCACTTCTTTAGCTTTTTCCTCGCGAATGCCATACATTAGTGTTCATTATTATATACCGTTCCTTCCTTTTTGGTCACACTTTTTCTGACCATATCTTCGAGCATTAAGTTGAACAGAACGGTAGACACTGGATCCCCTTGACTCAGCCCTTTTTTTTATCTCAAAATCTTCTGACTTAAATCCCTACCATATCACCGCGCTACTCGATTTTTCCGTCGTCATTCTTATCAATTTCATCTATTTACTTGGTATTCCCAGACTGTTCATTACTTTGTACAGTGCACCCCTTTCTATCCTATCATTATGCCTGTCTAAAATATATAAACAGTACATATAGATCTACTTTATATTCGTAACAGGTAGTCTGTATTTCCTTTACGGCAAAAATCTGGTCTGTTACTGATCTGTTATACCTAAACCCTGCTTGGTACTCTCCTAATACTGCTTCAGCATAACTATTCGACCTTTTTCTTACTACTTGTGCTAGCTTGCTTGCTTGCTTGCTTTGAAAGAGCGAGATCAAGGACGCAGTTTTCCAAGCATCTCTATGCACTTAGGCCACATTTGGCCCATTGTACACCCTAACTAAAAATTTTGCCTATCTGGGGTGATTCCAACTCCAGTAATGATTTTTAACGTGTCACACATCGCAGTGGCACGGGACCTACGGCTTTACTTCTTATCCGACAGAAGACCCATTTTCAGATTTTTCCCCGCTAGAAAAATCTCGCCGATCTTGGCCAGGTTCAATCCCGCGTCCCTCGGATCTAAAGGCAAATGCGCTAACCACTAGACCACCGAGGCCGGCACTTGTGCTACCACTTTATAACAAGTGTCTAGCAGTGCAATGCCGCTGTAATTCTCGCATATTAGCTTATCCCCTTTTTTGTGCAGTGAAAAATTATAATTTGTTGTTACTATCCACGTTGGTGCCTATAATAATACTTTGATAAAATGTCCCTCCTTGAATAAATTTTTGTTTATCAAACAAGTTAAATTTAAAAATGCTTTTATAAATTATTGAATAAATCCGGGCGATTTCCACAAACAAATAGTTTCTTCTTAATTTGAGAGTTTTAATATGCTGAAAAATAAAACATTGCTTCGTTTGGTTTTTGATTCCAAAAGTACGGCGCAAGATTAGGAAAGGTTGAGGTATGAATTACAAAATTAATTAATAACGTAGGAGAAATCAATAAAATCTAGCCAAACTATCTGTGTTTCTATATTTATATTCAAACAAACAAACAAAATTTTAAAACCATGGAAATACTTGAATAGATTACCAAAAAACATTACCGCACTTTAATTTGAAAAACATTTCTCAGATGTACTTGCGTTTTTCTTAAGTTGGAATGTTTATTGTGAAGACTGTTTGTATCTGTAGGTAACCACACTGCTTTGGACATGCACTTATTGCTATTATAGGTTTCCTAGAAAATCCCTTGGAAAATCCTAATTCGTTATTGTTATTTCATTGCCAGGTCAATAGAAACTTTGAATAACTTATTCACACTTTGTTTGTTGTTACAATTGCTTCATAATGTTGATTGATACATAAATTGTTGGACTTCATACACATAAGTTTATATTGAAAATTCCAATTACCATTAATTATTATAAAACTCATAGTTAATCAAAATTATTTTAAATTTTACGTAATGTTCCTTCTTTCCAAAATCACGTTAATTGTTTCAACTTATATTTGTTGATGTAAAATAAATTAAATGTTTGAAACATTACTTTCCTTATTCCAGATTTGACGTTTCACACATGGTTGACATTTAGTTACGTCATTCATAGCGAAGAGCAAAACACGGTCAAAAACAATAGACGATCTACTGCCGTGCAATTTCGATTAGAATCTTGTAAATACGTTTTAAAGGAAATAATTACTATTTCGCCACTGGAATGGTTTAAAAATATCGCCGATTCACAAATATTTGTTGTTGTTCGATATAGTTATGAGCCGCATTTCCTAAATTAAATACAACTATTCAGAGAAATACCTAGCTGATATCACATACGAAAAAAAAAACAGCGCCGATACTGTCTTCCTAGATACCTTTAAATGCAGCATTTCGCCTTTACACATTAGTTTGTGTCAATTGATATCGATTTCAGATATTAGGTTCATAGAGTAAACAATTTCTTTTTAAATGGACTGCATTTCCTCGGGAACGAATGCTCGGAATCCAAAAATAAAAGCAATATTCTAAAGCAAATTCATCAAGCTTTCCAATGGCGTCTTCTGATACTCCAATTTAAATTTCTTAAGGTGAAAATCACCCCAATTTTGCGGTTGACGATAGGGAACTGAAATAGCCGTATAAATGCCCCACTTGCACATTAATTTTACGCGTTTGGGCATTTTTCGAAGAATTGGGATTTAGTGTCACAAAACACGCCTGGTTCCTCTTTAATAGGCCAACCTGTATATAAAAAATTGTAGCGATTGTAAATGTTACATAACCCATAACCAGTAATAGCGATTCAAAAAAAAATTTTTTTATAAACAATTGCGCTTCATATATTTTACAAGAATTTAGTTTCCTGTATGTATGGATTTTGGATAAATTTCTAACAACATTTCTTTGGGTTTATAAAAAAACGAAATGGATATTTTCGTTAAATTCTAAAATTAAGTTTTTTACTTTCGCTATACCTATGGTGAAGCAAAAACTGGATTAAAATTAAATCATGTAGCTGCATTGCGGCAAAGTGTTTTTACACTTACTTCTGCATGTAGTTTAGTTAAGGGTAACAACAATAATTGTTAGTGGAATTGCTTATTGGATAGTACAGCCATTACCCACCGAATATTCGCATTTACTGGATTTTCCAAGTTGACCTGGCATACGGAAATTAAGTTTTCCCAGTTCCTCCATTAATTTATTACCATCCATTTCCTTGGTTCTACTAAACGGTTGGTAATTGAGAAATGGCGCACATGCGGTATTCATGGATAAAATAGAACGATTAAGCGTTAAAGTTGTTATTATATTTTTCACGTTTATCCCTGTTAAATTATTTTAAAAATGAGTTTTGTTCGACCTTCTTCAAACACAACAGAACCGTTTTTCAATATCGATATGTGGCATTAATATTTAGGCGCCCACATTGCGTTTCCTTTACCGAATTGTCAATATCACAAAACCTCATGACGTTTTTGACGTTACGAGGGTGTTGCGAATTAATGGAAAAGCTTCTCACAATACGCAATAACACTTTATTTGAAATTTTATTAAAATATACTGTTTTAAGCGCATGTCTTTGAAAGTCTTAGCCCAGACGCAAATTTACAATCAACGAAAAACCTAACTGTGTACTAAAAGGAATTAATAAGATCTAAAGTAGGGGTCTTAACTGAACTTTATAATAAATTTGATGTCTTGGATTTTATTTAGCCCAAAATTCGTACGGGGAGAATTTTCCTTTACATCCTCGAAATTTATTTAATTATTGGCTATTACAAGTCGCTACAGCGTTAAAAATGAACTTATTTTTGTTTGTATTATGATATTGCCATGGTTACATGCCCTGAAAATCTCAGTGTGAACAGACGGTCGCCTGGCGGGTCAACTAAAGTTGTAATTTTGGGTGTTTATTATATCCGGTTTGAAAAAAACTGAATTAAGTGTTACGGTTTAAATCAACGTTATTTGTTACTTATCTGAGTAAAAAATGGATAAAATTGAGTAAATTCGCCGAAAATCAAGAATTTGAGTAACAAAGTAGCCTCAGTAGACTTAAGTTGTTTTTTCGACATGTTTTGTTTGTATATGCATTTAACGTTTAAAACGTCAACAATTTTCAAGGTTAAGAATCATCGACTAGTTGGACAAAAGTTTAATACCTGTTAAATATTTGGGAGATATTCGCATCATATTATGGAACAACAAGTTGAATAGCAATAGAATTTAATTTAAAATAAATTAAAATAAATAAGTAACATAAGTAAGTAAGTAAGAATCAACAACAATTCGAAAAGTGAAGCAACTTGGGGGTTAACAATTTAAAAAGAAAATATGAAGGTGCAACGCAATCATGAGTTTATTGGCATATTTAAACATCTGAAGTAATATCCAGTAAATAATGTTTGGGCTAATTACCTAGTGAAACGATTTTACGAATACGAAGAATCTCAGTCCAAAGTTCTCTGCGAGGAACTTAGTAACAAACAACAACTGAAGGACTTCCGTTTTGAAGTTCAAGATCAGGCAGGAGTGCCATCCTAATTTCATCTAGTAAATTTTACCAACACCAGAAGAAAATAAGCAAGTGCTTGGATGTGAAAAGGTGTGTCCGTTTGAAAGTGCTTTGTTAAATTAGACCTTACTATTTTTTTATGTAAATTGGTCATTTAATTGTTAAAATTGTTTAACGTTTTAGAAGAAAAAAGCTTAGATAATTCGATAACATTTAACTCATTTCTTTGTTGTATCCATATGTTATAAGTTCATGTTTATTATATTGTATCTTTTACCTTTTTCAGTTAACCAGCGCAAGTGTTTGAAGGTTATACAGCAGTTACCAAAATTTATATTATAAATCCTGAGATGAGTTCTTTTAAACTTTATCTTTGAAGTGTGCCCTTTGTGCTGTTTCAACAACTTCTGTAATAATATTGTATAATTTTTTTATATATGAAAGGGAGAGTATCTTTATTAAAGATGCATGTAAAGCAACATTCCCACTTTTTTCAATATTTTTATCGCTTCAATGTGGGGCTCATATGTAGGCCCCTCAATAAAACATCACTATATATATATATATATATATATATATATATATATACCTTATATATATATATATATATCGATTTTATACAACCAAATGCCGCCTTCCCGTCCTTAACCGCCAGGTATCTCTACATAATGCACATTCTTCTTCCAAACCCCGGGATTCCATTACTTTCCGCATTCCCTCATTCCGGGATCTTCTGGGTTTTCCCCTCATGCGTGTCCTGCAAACCAAACTTCCCGACTACATTTTATCACTCATGAAGTCGCTTGTATCTAATAGGACATTTGGCGTCCGATTCAACTATTTTTATTCTTCAAGCTATAACATCAAAGCAGAGGTACCCCACCGATCAATACTGGGCCCAGTTATGTACAACTTATTTGGAATTACATACCCACTATATCTAGCATCTTCCGAGGGAAGCGGGATTGAACCTGGCTGAGGTTGGTGAGATTTTTCTAACAGGGAAAGATATGAAAATGCGCCTTTTGTCGGATAAGAAGTAAAGCCGTAGGTCCCGGGCCACTGCGATGTGTGACACGTTAAAAATCATTACTGGAGTTGGAATTACCCCAGATAGGCAAAATTCTTAGTTAAGGTGTTCAATGGGCCAAATGTGGCCTAAATGCATAGAGATGCTTGGAAAACCGCGTCCTAGATCTCGTTCTTTCACATCATCATCATTATCTATCCAACATCGTTCCCGCAATGTTCGTAGACGACACAACGATAGTCACCCAGGATTGGTGCATAAATCAGGCTGCTCAAACATTACAACAGAGCGTCGAAGCTGTTTTGAGGTGGTGAAACCAATGAACTGTCCAACTTAATCCCACAAAACGAGTATCCAAAATATTTACTCTTCAGAATATAACAATTAACAGCTCCATAATCGAATGGCAACTTGACAAGATATTGATTCGGAGTATTCATTCAAGAAACCAAACGAGCCGCAGATAGAACATGTTAAACTATATCCCTTAATCAACGGTGGATCCAAATTACGTCACTAATCCTCGATGCTACTATACAAGTCAATCCTAAGAACAACCATCACTTACAACAGTCAAATTTGGGGTTTGACTTCAAAACTATCTCGAAGAAACTTCGAAGCTTTCAGAATAAAGTCCTTGGAATTGCCATCAAAGTCAAATGGTTTGTCAGCAAAAAACACATACCTGCATGATGAATTCGGCGTAACTTATATCGAAAACTTCATCAGTTTAACCACCATAGAGTTTTTAGAAACATCTAAACCTGCCCAGCAGCCGGCCACTATTCATTGAGAAAAAATATATACACACCAGATTGAAAAGGAAACTAACCCAAGATGTATCCCTTCCAAACGAATAGCATTCTATTAACTATAAATATTAGCGGCGGGGGTCCTATAAGGTGACATCAAACTTGTGAATGTAACATCACGTTGATTTCTACGTAAAAAAATTTACTATACTTATCGAAACCCCATGAGAAGTAGCATACTTAATCAGAATTCTAAACTAAGAACATGTACATAAACGTATCATAAAATTTGTTGTGATACATGGATGTTGAAGAAGATCTCCTACAAATATTTGAAAGATATGAAAGAAGAAGAATTTAAACCAGTGCAAAATGCAGATGGAGAATGAACTATACGAGTGAATTATGAACTAAAGAGAAGATTAGAAGATGTAGTCAACCGCTAAAATAGTGGGACACACGGTAAGGTGGACAAAGACATCGAATTATGAAGTGGAAACCAATTGAAATCAAAACCAGAGGAAGATCAGAGAAGCGATGAATTGGCGACTACAAGGAACACTTAAAAATAATGGGAATTAGTTTATGTGAAATCCTACACGTATAACATTTCAAATGACTACTTTAATGAAAAATATAATTAATAATTGATAGTAGTTGAACCTGTACGCTACGTCCCACGCTTGTTTTGGTAGTTGATGTCTGTCAAAATAAATCGATTTTTTTTCAATGTAACATCTTGATGTTGTGTGTGTTTACATTTTTCTATTTTTTGCAGAATTTCAATTATGAAAATATTGAAAAGTGTATTATAAAAAGGGCATCGGCGGCAAGCTTTATTTTATAATAATGTTCCTGAATACGGTACAAGTAGTAACTTCAAAACGAATTTTTAAATTTTGCGCCTTTGTTGATGGCTGATGGTGTTAACGAAAGGGAGTGAAAATATGATTATAACTATAACATAATTTTCTTGAATGCAGTGTTACAAATCACTAGCAAGAAGAATAGTTTGGTGGCCTCCAGTAATTTACTGATTTTTGTTATTATTTGCCGTATCTTCGTGAGGCTTCCCAAAATAAATGACATCATTCAGCGGCCACAAATCAAGAAATGTTTCTTATTGAAAGCATTGCTACTAGTTCTCTGAGTAACTATCGTAATTTTATTAAATAAGTTGTCCCAAAATGCAAATTTTTCTTTGGGACGGAATGTGTACTGGTTCGAGATGTACCATAGTAACACTCATGCGTTAGCGCCGTATGTGAAAGATCCGTTGGCGTCTGACTTATGGTAGAAGGATTTGTGGGATATTAAAATTGTAGGGATTTGTATAGGTAGATTTTAGCTATAAACACTTCCGTTGGAAATAATGATCTTTAGTATTTTGAGGCTTTTAGAAATTATACATTACACAGTTTATTACAGTCAACTTTATAATTGCCATCTTATTATTGATTCTATTAAACCAATTTCTTGCAGTTGCAAGTAATGGTTTTAAGTTGCAAGATCAATAATCATTGAGGTAACGATATGATCTGTTTTTAGGATTGTAATCTTTATGAACGACCAGCATGATTTCATAATTTTAGATATTATATATTATATTACATTAATTTTTTCCTCATGTTAACAGTTTTCGTCCATTTATGCCTGAATATTCAGAACAAAGTTAAAATAATCCGCAATCATATTACAAACACAAAGCATCTGTTAAAGATGTATTTGCATGCTCGTACTGATTAAGTCCAAAAACTTTGTATAAAAGAATAGTCGGTAAGGAGAAAATTTTTTAAGTTCACGCAATTCTTCCATTATTTTTGTCTAACGCTGCTTGTTCCTTTAAGCAAAGCTTTTTGAAGATGACAAAGGGAGTGCTAAATGTATTCCTGCTACTTGTCTGGTATTGCCTTCATTGCATTCATTTAACAACAGTGTTATGTAATAGGATATGTTCGGTCTTCTTTATGTTATAAAATGCTTTGTTGATATTTGGAGATAATATTAATCTTAAACCTAGAATTCTAAGCACAGTACCTCATAATTGCACTTTCGGTGAGAATGCAACGACAGATTTTTCCGTAATAGTATTTTGCCGCCTAAAGGCAGTAATTTACTTACTTACTTACCTACTACTACTCTTTGGCTAAACACCACGAAGGGCTACAGATGCTATATTTTATAGGAGCGGTGGTTAGATACGTCCTTAACCTTCTTGATTGAACGTGTCAGTATTGTCTGTTTTGTCGGTTTTGGTTGTGCTATCATGCGTTCTGGAGTTGGTTGGCTTTCTTTCTTTTTAGTTATTTTGTATCCTCCGATTCGTTGTTTATTCTTATTGTCAGCTGTCCATTTTCCTCCACCGCCCTATCCGGACGGCAATGGAAAAGTGTAATGGCGCACCATCATGTTACAACCACATCTGTTGACATCCGCTGTGATACTTCTTCCAACAATTCTGACAATATTTTTTGCAAGAAGGTCAAGTAAATGGGGTCGGTGGAATATTATGGATAAAAGGTACGGCCTAATTAAACAACATTCAGGTAGGTAACTACTGTTACATGTACCTCAAAAACGGTGCGTTTCCGGATAAAGGTTTCTTATTATAAATTGATCTATTTTGAATCGCTTACATACCCAATACATTTGTAGCACAGGTTCAGTAACATCCTGTATACTGTTATCGGTTCCATCTCAGTCATGTGTCGTTTTAAAAGGTTGCTTTTGGTAGGTCGTAATAGATTACTTTCCAGTAATACAACCGCATAGTACATAACAATACAATATGTATTTAATATCAGAGATACTGTCTAGTATATTGAGCTGAATTCAGCTTCAAATGTTCTATTTACAGCCTACATTATTTTTCAAAGTTCTCTATATTTTTATAGAAAGGGTATATATTCCAAGACAAGTAAATTTGATATCAATGATCGCTGGAACTTTCGAAGTTATCCCTTTTTCGAAGAAAATCTGTTGATGGTTTGTTAATATCTCGTGCTGTATTAAATGATCTTGGAGAGAAGAAAATCGGCAAGAATACAATCTTGGCACTTAGCTGGTTATGACAGCTTCAAAGATTTTGGTAAGTTTAAAGTTCGTTCTTATTCCCTTACATTTTAAAATAACATGGAAATTCATTG
>JABXWE010061577.1:0-11654 GCA_014611495.1 Limonius californicus
TTATTGAAATATAGAGACGGTGAATGTATTTTCGTCTGAATTAGACACCCCCAACTTGCGCACAGGCGTTGGGGATGTACTTCCCAGTAATCCGCATACCTGCTCAGAGAGCTTCTAGTTGTTAAAGGATTAAAGATTACTGGAAAAAGCTGTCACCGCCCAAATAGGATCCGTCAAATATTATTTATTATCGACTAAGTACAAGAAGGTATTCCTGTGTTCCGTATTAGCATTTGCATTCGAAATTTCAACGAATGCTTCAGCTTCAGGTATAATTTCTTAAATACTACGCATTAAAAACCGAACATTTTAAAATATTTTACATTTGTAGCATGAAAATGTAACTTGTCATATTCAGTTACTAAAGTTACTAAATAGTTGTAACGTGTTATAGTTACAATTACTGAAAACACAAAAGTAATTAAGTTACTATTAAGTTACTGAAAAGTAACTAGTTACTAGTAACGAACTACTTTTACTTAGTTACTACCCAACACTGGTTATAAGGAATTCTTGAGACTGATGAACATCCAAAGTTAATTGCCCTTCATAGAATACGCAACCAATAGAAATACTAAACACTAATAAATATGAGGAAAGTGGAGGCTAGTAGATTAACACTAAGGGTATTTATTGCAAAACTATTGAGATTAGTAGTAACTGCTCTCCTTAGAATGTAGTATTTTCCGCATCTCTTAAAGTCACACGCACAAGAAGTTTATACCTTAAAACGTGCAATCTGTAAAAAATAACATTCATGTACAATTCATTAATTGTGTCTTGCCTAACTTCGTTGAAATTCATATTAATAATGTTGTTGAATTGTAGAAATGTTATTTTTCACACTCTATTCAGGAAAATTATTGTAAAACCATCACATTTCATCCCCTAAAACGTACTTTCCGCCACCTGAAAAGTGAAAATTGAGTGTTCCAATAAAGAATTGAATCAGAGAAAAACAACAATAAATCCATATACAGGATGTTTTAGTAAAATAATAAATAGAGATAGGAATCAGAAGAATTTACAAATTTAAGAAATCCAAGGTGTTCCGTAAAAGAGGATGTCAACAAAATTGCAGAAACAGATTTACATTGTCGCCAACACAGTCTATTTATTATTAATTTGAAGGAGCTACCAAATCTACGGTTTCAGCTGATTATTATTTATAAGCACGTTACATTTAATGCAACAACAACATGTTAATGGTTCTGAGCAAAACAATACAAGTAATACAAGTTCAGTTCTCAAATAAAACTATTTTCTGTTGATGTACTTCTAAATATAATATTTGAAATACATAAATAGCACGAAAATCTATAAATTTCCCTTCCAAGTTATCTTGCCAATTCTGTTCATTTAAAAACGCCCACGTAGGACCTACATTAACGTTTTGAAATAAAAGTAATTAATAAACCGTTTTACGGTGCGTATGACGCAGTTAATGACGTCCGCATATAATGATGTACTTCAATAAATTTAAACTTTTAGGATTTTATCCCTTCCTACCTAATTTATATATGAGGGTTGAACGTGGGCTTATTCCGTCCTGGAAGCTCATTGATAACATCTTGGAAGTCAAAAAGGGCGCGCTACGCCAGTGAATTCGCGAATTGAAACCCCTCAATCACTCTTCGCACTGACCTTTGGGCGCGATTTAATAGACTGTCTTGAGTTTTCGACTAAAATTGATGCCGGATAGACATTAGGCCTTTTATGTAGCGCAATCTCCGTTGAGCATTTCGTAGGAAATAACCTATTTATAAAATGGGAATGAATAAGGTGGTGTTATTCGATAGTTTCAGGCTCGGCTCGCTCATGGAATGCTAGGCAATATCTTAGCACAAAGGAGGAATACATTCACGATTATATTCTGCATGAATATAACTGACAATTCATTTTTTAAATTTAGTTTTGGAATATAGGAGGAAATCGAAAATATAGTCGAATCTCTGTTACAATAAACCTTCACACTAGCCCCACAGGGGTTGCGACAGAACAAAAGACAAAATTTTTCATAACAAACCAGAAACGCCGAATTATTACCCTGGGGTAACTCACTGCAGCGTTTCGGTGTTCACCACGGCTAACTCGTCTGCGAAACGGGTGTGGGTGAATCCACAACAAAATTCTCAAAAGGGCGCCAAGATCTTTCACCAGTCGTCGTGCAGCGATTCTTATGACCTACCTTAACGGATCCAACTAAGGGTAAACTCTTACCACGAAGAATAAAACTTACGGGTCTCAACATACAAGCAAGAATACCATAAAACACCAAAGTGAAGTGAATGCTGTAAATTAAGCCTTTATGTTTTTAAATGTAATATAATAGAAATTTCATGTACACGTGTGTAATCCCAAATAAATGAACAGTAAATGTAATAAAAAACTTAAATCAAACTTTGTATACCCTGTATATAAACCGTCCTAAATATAAACTGTTAAGTTACGATTTAGTCGCACACTCTGTATATGAGTGCCCCTACAATTCTAGGGTGAAGCCCCAGTTATCAAAAATTATTCATAATGTAAATACGGCCCTGTATGGCAAATAGCAGGTTGCAATAAGTAACGAAATGGTAAACTCAATATATGGCCCAACTTAATAAATGCCTCAAAATTCCCTGAAACCACAGTAAATATCAGTTAAGCTGCATAAACCACAGAAATGATGCAAGGCCTGGCGTTATGTCAGCTTAACTAATGCGTATGCCAATTGCTAATTGTCTAAATTGCAATAGTCTCACGGCCGTGATAACACAGCCACAATTAACAGAACAGGCTGAAAAGTTGGTGCGCGACAGGTTTGTTTATAAATTTTGTGAAACATTAAACAACACGGCATAAAATTAATTAAATATCAGATTGCGGTTACACGAACAGGTTTAAATGAAGCTGAATGCACCTACTGAAGGTAAGTGACCAGTCGCAAATGCATAATAAGATTCAAAACGATAGATAATACCAAAAAGTTAATAATACATTTCACACACAGTAGCATAAATGGAAATTACACATAATTGGCTTCCTCGTTGAGTCTGGAACATGCCTAGCTGTATTTAACGGACACTGGAGCTCTCTGCATATAGTCATACGAAAACAGAATACAAAGAAAAATTGGGAAATCAAACCTTTGGTTGTACGCTGGGTTGTTTCTGGAGCATTTCGTACAAGATTATGGATGACGCGGCAGCTGATGACATCAAGCTGGACTAGCAGCTCATGTAGAGTTATTTAGAGAGCGTATTCGGAAGTTTCCCAGAAGCTCGAACCTTCTAGTCGGTGGCTGACTGTCTCCAACTTCGTACAGCAGAGAAACCGAAAGCTACAGGTGAACGAGACAGGCTGGTTGGAAAACGATTCCACGAGACTCCGCGTAGCATGCGGCGGGTACCGTATTAATTTTTCTGCTAAAGTTTTTAATTAATGTGGGCTAGACCCAATGAAAATTTAGAAAAACACCAACAGAATTCGCAGATTATTAACTAAATTCTCTTATAAGTAAGGATGATTTAAATAATCCACAAAGCTGAAGATTCCACAATCTTAAAGCACCTTCCACGCTTTTACAACCCACAACTTGTACGGCCCAACACTCAAGAGCAAGTCTAGTCTGACCTCTATACTTCAGGAAATTCCATCCACCAAATCCAAAATCCACTCACAACTGCAAAGAATCTTCCCAAATTCCCTAAAACTAAAGGAACTTAAAAAGTTCGAAGCAAGGTTGGTGGCGAGAAGAAACTGTAGGCAATCAAATACACCTACGAGTATGACGGGATGCTAATAAGGGAAAATATAGATCACAGTTCGATAATTCAAAGATGAGGAAAATCAAAACTAATTTCACTAAGAGAAACCTAAAAAGAAACTAATCATATGATTTTGTCTAAGTTTAAAATTATCAGTGAGTCAACAATTGTATCTTGATGTAAAATAAGAGTCTACTGCTACTTTATACAGGATGTCATCGAAATTCATAACCTGTGATTAACCATACGTTTAACTGCTTAAAAATAAGACGGTTCAGTCTGAATTAAGCTCTGTCCAAGACTTCGTCGATGAGAATGTATCATGCATTATGAACACGAAACAATTTTCCAACAGCTGTAACGTTCATTTTCCAGAATTTGAATGTTTGTTAAATTCATTTCATGATTTTAATTCATAAATAGAGTATCTTCCTACACCACCAGTTGTTATGCTGAAAGTTATTACTAGTAGGTGTATTATATATGAACATTTTTGAAGGCATTTCTAGGGATTACCGTTGATCACGCGTCGCGTTTCGTTCTGAGAATTTGTACCGGCTAGTTTGCAGTTTTTTGAAAGGAAAAAAGCAGTTGAAGCTAAAACTCTAAAGCGTACAGATGTTTTTGATGATTGTAGATGAAAATAGAGTTGGTGTTAAAAATTATTCCTGTTAATTTAAAATTAACCGTTTTCTCGTAATTATAGTCGACGATAAAGTCGGACTAACTACATACAGAAATCAAATTTTAGTTGAGAATACCGTGTGATTCCTAGTATAGTTTTAAAATGATAAAAGAATTAACCCCATTACTCCTTTACCGCTCCTCTGAAGATTCGCCATTTCAACAAAATCTCTGTGTCTCTGTTCATGATTTTGCGGTGATTTAAAACAATTAGATCGTCGTTATTCCAAGAAAAAGTTCTTATGGTGGAATATGATGTAATCTATGTGCAATGTTTTTTGTGGAAAATATGAGGCTTGTTCATCTGAAACCCATCTTTGATCAAGTTAGACTTGAAAACAAATGCAATAGTTCAAATGACGTTTGTTAATGTTAGTCTTTGTAAACAACACATTAATAAGTTTCTGGCGTTTGAATTTGATTTTGATTTTTAAAACTTCGATTTTGAAATGGCGATTGTTGTTGAAAATCCGTCCAAGTTTTATTGGTGTGCGGTCTTACAATTGTTATGTACTGAGGGTGTGCAGCCATTGCAGATTCATACGAGAATGCAAGCAGTGCATGGAAATGCATGTACTGCGTACCCAACTGTGAAGGAATGGTGCCGAAAATTTAAGAATGGAAAAGAGGAGACTATGGATGAGCCGCGACCAGGTGCACGATGAACTGCACTAACAGACACAATATGGCATGCGTGGAAGGCCTTATTAAAGAAAATCGTTGAATCGTCAGAAATTGTTGGTGGTGCGGGTGTAGGATCTGTGCATAGTCTTGTTCATCATTTGGGTTACAGCAAAGTTTGTTCGCAATGGATTCCTCGTCTTTTGTCTAGTGAACAAAAATGCTTGCGAATGGGCTTATCTCTGTAATACTTCACAGACTATAGGTGAGATGGTGATAACTTTCTTCTGTCAATAGTTGCTGGTGACGAACCTAGGTGCTGTGGAAATATTCAAGTTCATCACCACCGAAGAAGTTTAAAGCACAACCTTCTGCAGGCAAGGTGATTTTTTTTCGACCATGAAGCATCTTTGTTGATAGACTTTAAGGAACTTGGAGTAAATGTCATAGCAAATCTGTACAATGAAACTTTGAAGAAGTTTCTTCAAGCAATAAGATGGAAACGTCCATGTCATTTTGCGACACGGCAATGCTAGGCCTCATTTTGCTAATGTGGTAAAAGAACATCTTCAACGAAAGAAATGGAAGGTTTTAGAACATTCACCCTATAGCCCAGATCTACCACCTTGCGATTTCCATATTTTTGGATCGCTGAAAAAGGCGTTAAACGGTCGGCATTTTGAGTCTGACGCAGAATTCCAGATAGCTGTTGAAGACTTCTTCAATCAGCAGCCACAAGAATTCTATGAGCAGGGTATACGTCGGTTTGTAGTTAAATCAATGGGATAGGTGCCTTAACTGTGACGGTAATTAATTATATTGTATTGTTGAATAAATTTTTTATGAAGCGAAGATGGGTATCAATTAAACAACCTCGTAGCAGTAGCCGTAGTTTCAAAAAATAAAACTACCTTCTATGGCTAACTGTTTCGTAATTTAATACCCAGCTGTACAGTTGATATTGATTACGCAGTTATGCTTTATATATTATCGTAAATGTCGTGGTCAGTAGCGGTTCGTGCAATGAGTTCGGACGTCTAGAAGTCCTTTCTTTATATATAATTTATAGTTACATCTACTCTGGTCCGCCTTTGAAAATATGGCATGTAATTGTATAAAACGTTTCAATTAATAAATTATATTCCGATTGCTTAATAATTTATGACTTGTTATTTTTGTGTCTAGGAAGTCCAACAAGTTGGGCTAGATTCCCCGTAAGCTGTTTATCTCTCGGATCTTTTACGAGGATCTTCAATTAGCTGTGATTTGAAGGGATGGCGTCCACCTATTTTGATTTATACCATTTGCAACATTGCAGCAATCAAGACTTTCTTCATATAAGCGTTTTCCGCGAACCTCCTCCCTGTGCTAACCGAAGAGCCTTTTACTTCGGTTTGTCACGGGCTGACGGAAACCAACGTTTGAACCGTAACAGAAATGAACAATGTTTGGTTCGATTTGTTTTAGATTCGGGAAGGATGTCTTAGCAAGCTCAGGTTATTTCATGAATTTCGTATAATGTACATACAAAAACATAAAATGGGAATTTCTGTGTACACATACACTGGAATATATATTTAGAATAAGTAATCTGTATATGATTTGTAATCGGATTGGCAGAGAGTTGAATATAAACGCAATAACTTCATGTGATATTTTTAAATATGGATAACATTATATACTGAATGAGAACTTAACCACTCGACATACAATGTCTTAAATTGTAATATAAGGTGTAAACTTAAATTCCAGCCTATTTTGACCGTATGATCTGTTACATTAGACAATAGTTGCTCACTTTAATAACCTGTTTACAACCATTTAATAAAATTAAATATATTACATTGTACTAAATATAATGAAAAGCACTGGGGAAATTAAATATGGAACGACAACAACCACGATTAAATAGGTAAACGGGTGAAGAATTTAATTAATCCAAATCACACAACCCTAGCGGTAAATGAAAACATAACTGCCAGCAAACGCGAAATGGAATAAACTATTCATTTATAGTTTATATCCAATATTACACTTTTAAAACACTTTATTTAGTATTGATCCATTGTCGTATTCGGTTCTCAATGTATCAAAAATAAATTGTCTAGCGGGTTTAAGATGGATGGTCGTTTTGGCAACGTAATAGGATTTTGGTATTACAACCTATTTTGTAAGAAATGTTTTAAATTCAGGAACTAACAATTATCCTATAATTGTAAGTAGTGCTCTATTCAGCCGAAATCACACGTCACCAGAGGAATGTGATTTAGCATCATTTCTTCTACTTTTAGATCAGTGATTTTTTTTGCTTACACAGTGTTTATGATTTTCGTATAATTCTGTTTATTGTTATACAATTAAGGTGGTCGTGGCTAGTGGTTAGCACGTTAGCAAATTTGAGGTTCAATTCCCAGTGCCGGAACATCGGATTTTTAACGGCCGTTCTCCCTCCCACGGCAATGGCAAACCAGCGATGTATTCTGCCTAGTAAATCTTCTCTGGAGTAGAAGTGTTTACGCTTCCCATGGAGCTAACGTAAAGCTGTAGTACTTCCAAACACCCACAATACAGACATGGGAGAGAAAACCGTAACGTCTCGTAACAGACAAAGCACTCAAAGAAGGAGCTATAAAATTTCGCCTTCATACCCTTACCATCTCTAGATTTATGATTTTTGATAATTATGTTTCCTTTGTTTCTGAGTTAACCGAGTATGTTCTAATTCCGTTCTTTTTTTTGTTCTTCTTCTTCATTAGCCCCTCGTTGTCCATCCTTGAACATAGGCCTCTCCCATCTGACGCCATTGATCCCTGTTCTGGGCACTCATCCAGCATAAACCCGCCATCTTTTTCAGGCCGTCCGTCCATTGCATCTGTGGTCTTCCGCGTGTTCCCATCCCTATCCAGGGTCTCCATTGGTGTAGTATGGTATTCCATTATATCATATTCCGTTAGCACATAAAATACAGTTTCGCTAAGAATAAATGCATGAACTGGAATTTGTCGTTCTGCACAATCGGTATTGGGAGATTGTTTACTTGTTACAAGATTTACATCTAAGTGTACCTACTAAATTCTACTGTAGTTAGTCTTAAAATGTATCCATTTTCTTTAATTTTCTGAAACTGCATCAAGTGCTTTAATTAAATATCGTGAAAAACATGTATGCCGCATTTCTTGATGAGTATAAAAAATTAAAACAAACCGACAATGACAAGAAAACACAATTTAAGTAACTCGAAACGTATTAGATATTAACAAAAACTTTACACCTATTACAACGTTTTAACAGTTTTAGAAAACAGTCGGTAAATACATCTGCAGAAACTGCTTGCAATTCGACGGTTACATTATGCTTAATATATTCTACCCTTTGAAATCGTTTTCAATTAATGAAACAGAAAAAAGTCTACTGATGCAACATCAAGTGCATAGTGTTAGTGATTGATCTCAAGAACGGCATGTTTTATGATAAATTCCTTCCTAATCAGTGCAGAATGGGCAGACGCATTGCCATGCAAGAAGAATCAAATTCTTGAAATTGCAGTTGTACTAGAAAAATGTCCTGCAATAATCTCTTCATCACTTCTACAATAGAATGAACTATTTACTGTTTTCTCTTTATGCACGAATTTGTTATGAATCAAAATTTGTCCATGGAAAAAGGTAATCGGCATGGTTTTCATTGTAGCTTATTACAAACGAAACCTTTTAGATGATGATTTTTCATTCACTTCATGCTCTGGCATTTTGTCTCAGGGTCGTACAGAAATACTCTTGACTCATCACCAGCCATAATGCAGATAAAAGTATTTACATTGTTGCGACAAGTTTCAACAAAGTCTGCGCACGATTCAACTCTTCTTTGTTTTTACTTATCCGTATGACTCGGCGGTGTGCTCTTGCTTCAGATTATCGTCGTTTTTAAATCTTTATGGAAGCTATATCCAATCGTCTCTTTAGTGATATTTAATTTAATTGTCATAATTTGGCGATTTTCACCACAATTTCACGAACTTTTTCAACCAACTCTGTATTTTAAGAGACCGTTTCGGTTCCAGCGTCATCACAATAAATATTCACTCGTTGCTTCATGACGACTACCAGAAACATAATGTACGCCCTAGCGCTTGTGCAGTCTAACAGCAGTTCTTTCTTCTCTTAACCTTCCTTTATTGATATAAATATAAACTATTATATACTGGTTTACTTTCGCTTTAGTTTCACGTTACTGCAGTGATGCAGTGGCAATCCGGGAATAAAAATGACAAGCATTATATAAAAGATAAAAATATTACATTGCAAGAACTCCTACAAAACGTGGCAAAATAAATAGTATACCAAATTAGAGTTAATTGTATGAGTAAGAATATGTGTCCGTTTAATAATTTTAGATAGTTTCTTCTACATCTATGTATAGCTAAGTAATTGAAACAAAGTATTGTAAGGAAAAATCAAATTAGAGAAGACAGCTTACTATATATAATTTACGCAATAAAAATAATAAATAAAACAAGGCTAAAATACACTGTAATGTAAACATAATAACCCTTTGGAATATTCTAAGAGGGAAAAGAAAATAAAAATTTTTAATGAAGTAATAAATTATGTTTCAGATATTAACCGTGGAGGTGCTAAAAAATACAACTGTTGTAGTATAAACCGCGAAACTACAGAACGACCTCTTAAATAATATCCCAATCTCTTTATTTTTCTCCTCCACTTACGGAAACTTGTACAAACATTGTAAAGTCAGTTGTTTTTTTAACGGAACGATTTTCCAGCACCGCATTTAGTGGATTTTTGGGGTAATGGTTTCACGTGGAGCAACGTATTTTGAAGTAAATTGAAAATGAAACATAACCACCCCTCAAATTGTTTATATGTTACAGCAATTACGAGGACAATTTGAAATGTTCGCGGCCTGACATACAGATGGTGAAGTCTAAAATTTTTGGTTCGTTGTAATGCTGGGCTCTATTTATGTATAACTGTCAAATAATGACGACGAACAACTGCCACGGCACTGGAAATCATCAATAAAGTGCACGATATTGTTTTGAAGGACCGCCGATTAAAGGTGGCTGAAATTGCTACTGCTATGGGCATTTCAAATAAACGCTCATTTCATATTTTAACCGAAGAATTAGGGATGAGAAATCTGCAAGATGGGTACCGCGTTTGTTAACGATTGATCACAAGCGCACTCGAATGCAAATTTCTCAAGAGTGTTTAGAACGTTTCAAGAAGGATACGGCTGATTTTATTCGAAAATTTGTAACGACTGATGAAACTTGGGTCCACCACTTCACCTTCGAAACAAAACAGCTGTCAAAACAACGGAAGCACAGAGGTTCTCCACCTCCGAAATAGGCAAAGTCAAGTCTATGGGCAGGAAAAGTTATGGATTCCATTGTTTGGGATGATAAGGGCATACTACGGATTGACTATCTTCCCAAGGGTCAAACGATAACTGAGAGTACTATGCTAATCTTTCAAACCAACTGAACCAAAATATTCGTACCAAAAGACCGGGATTATCAAAGAAAAAAATCATTATTATCATGATAATGCGCGTCCGCATACTCGTACAAGTGTCATTTCTATGGCAAAAATCGCCGAATTGAAGTACGATTTGTTTCCCCATCCACCTTATTCTCCGGATTTAGCTGCGTCCGACTTCCACCTCTTCCCGCAGCTGAAAAGTTTCTTGGGCAGCAAACGATTTTCATCAGATGATGAGCTGAAAGCAACAGTAGACAATTATTTTGAAGACCTCGAAGAATCTGACTTCCGGGATGGGATGAAGGCGCTAGAGCAAGTTCAGGGAGACAATATTAAGAAATAAAAATAATTTCAACAGTAAAATAAGTCTTTTCATTATCAAGCCGCGAACATCTCAAATTACCCTCGTATAAAACTTATTGTCAAGATCTGTAAAAAGAAAATCTAAAAATAAAATAAAAACTCTAAAGTTATATATCAAATTCATAAAATGTTCGCAATAATTCCTTTGCACTTTGAATTTGTGTTATTTTTAATGTATAGTCTTTTGCGTTCTTTAAAGTTTGAAAATAATGTAAACTATTAAACAATCCTTAAAAATAAAATAGTGGTAACTAGTGCTAAACGATAATACTCGTAGAAGAAGTAGTCATTAATCGGATACGTTACGATATTTTAATTATAGGCTTGCGAAAATTATTAATTGAATAAGTAGGCATTGTGCCAATGAAAAATAGTATATTCTTCAACGAGTGTAGAATGACAGCTATTATTCACGAGGATGAAACTTCTGTCACGAGCCGAAGGCGAGTGACAGAATCATCCGAGTGAATAATAGCTATTCTACACGAGTAGGAGACTATACTTTCTCTACGACTATTTCATAGGAAGTTACAATTTTTGGTCTGAATCAGTATTATAAACATTTTGCTTTAGATGAACGTATATCGGTTCACTAGCCACAACGATTTTATGCCGTGTGTACTGTTTCTGCGATTTCCTCGGCAGTAAATTACACGTCGTTTTCGCGGTTTCCGTTATTTCTGGTGGCAAACACATCTCAGCGTTTTCGCTGTCTGAATTATTCATACCT
>JABXWE010061648.1:0-11098 GCA_014611495.1 Limonius californicus
GAGGATAGATGTACTGTTATGCTGAATGGTACACTACAGTATGTTTGCCTCAAGTTCTCCAAAATGTTCGGGAAAACGTCCAAAAGGAAGGATAATTTTGCATCAAGATTAACGCTCGGGCGCACACTGCTGCTCGAACGACTGAGTATTTGAATGCCCAAAACATTGAAATAATGGGTCATTCACCGTATAGTTCAGACCTAGCACCTAATAGTTTCCGCGTGTAAAGAATAAGTTACGGGGTTGATGTTATACATCGGCCGAAGAAGCGGTTGACGCACTTAAAAATGAAATAAAAAACCTAACGCAGGAAGATTGTAGAAAATGTTTTGAAGATTGGTTTTCACGGTTGCAAAAATGACTGTGGTGGGGAATACCGAAAAATTATAAATAAATGTGTTTTGTCAATAAATTGTGTATTACTTTACTAGGCTCAGCAGAAAGAGAACAGCCCTCGTATAACCTGGGAAATAATTGAGGAAGCTGCAAAAGAAAATGTTGAACTAGCCAAATCTGCTGGAGAGGTAAATCAAGATGGTGTTCCGGTCAGACTACAAATAAAAATTGCACCAATAGTTCCACAGCGAAGAATCTGTTAAATTCAAAGCCTTGCAGAAAAATCTGTTGACGTGCATCTATTAATTTATGGACGTATAACTGGCGATCAGGATAGCAAATTTACAGTTAATTAATCCACCAGTAGCGCCAACTCACTCATGTGTTAAAACGGCGAACTAAAAACCTACTTTGATGTCATTTACGGTTTCTCTAATTAGAATATAACTAGCTGGTATTTTATAAAAATATTAAATTATCATACTAGTGATATTAAACTATTACTTCGTTTAAGACATTTTGTTTTTAATTGAATAGTTCAATAGTGCTATTCAGTTTATGCTATATAACATAGTTTTAGCATAATTAACAGGTTGACTGCCATGGCGGTCATATTGTTCTGCTTGCCAGCGTTCGTTCGTAGGATTAGTTTATTAGTGTTACATGACTGCTCTAGCATCGTAGGCAAGGGTGATGCCACCAATTTTTATTATACGTTTGTTTTTTGTTATAGGAGTAACATAAACAAAATGAAAGAACTTGAACTCATTATTTATTGAATATTTATGGTTAAACAGACATGAAGTTTTTTATAGGATTGTGCAAGTAGGTATCTATTTATTGTGTGACAAATTAAAACAGTCCAAGCAATAGTGGGGTTGATTTTCACAGTCATTACAGTATGTAGCGACTTTCCTTACTTGATTTTTAGTCAATTTTCGTTTCATTTTTTGTCCATAGCATCCTCTGCAATATCTTCGCACTTTCACTAACAACCCTTATTTTTTCAATAATTTATACATCCGCATTGATTTTCTTGTTCGTTCGTCGTTCGTCTCTCTTTCATGTAAATCAGAATTACGAGTTTCCAAATCTCCTGTCAAAAGTGTCCTGATGAGTTCTTCCCTGAATTTAGTAATTTTCATTTTTTTGCCTGCCAATTGATTGTAAATGATATGAGCATTTACAAGGGTAGTTCCTAGTAGAAACTCGATGGCAAGCTTTCAGTACCATTTTATGGATTTTCTAAGGGGAGAACTCTAACTATACATTTGATCGTACAAATCTATTGATGATTGGCCCTCATTATATTCTATTATCGCCTTAGGTTTTTTTACTACGTCAGTTCTTCTTTGAATATCTACAGTCTCCGTCGTGCGTTTTGTTGATAAAAGAAGTACATCTCTTTTATCGCGCCATTTCATGATACACATATCTTGCTCGTTTTCTAAGCCAAAGACTTCTCCTTTTTTTAGTTTTTTGTTAACCACTTCCATCGGATTCCCACGTCGATTTGATCTTAGTGTTCCTACATAATGTGTTTGGTTTTTTAGTAGTATGTTTGTGAGTTCCAGGCTAGTATAAAAGTTATCTGCAATAATAGTCTTTTCATAATTTAACAAATCTTTAGATAAATTGGCAACAATATTTGTTGGAATAGACGCGCTTCCCGTAACTTTCTTTTTCCCTGCATAAATTCTTATGTCCCAAGAATATCCGTTGTCGCTGCAAAGCTTAAACAGTTTGACACCGTACTTGTGTGTTGTTTGGGGAATATATTATTTGAAAAGAAGTCGGCCTTGGTAGGGAACAACCGACTCATCTATACAGGATGTCTTGCCAGGCTTGTATATGGGTTGGTAGTTTACAACAAGTTTTTCTAATAAAGGAATTATTTACTGCTGTTCCACGATTCAAACACCGGGGAACGACCAATAAAAATGTCTGCACAGGGAAAACGTACTACAGGGCACTCAAATAAATAAGCAAAGCAAGTTAAATGTTTATATCTACTAACTTTACTGTCAAAAATGTCCTGGTAATCCCAACGTTTTCGAACGGCGGTACGTTTGAATAAATTGACCCCAACGGCCACCTACGATCGACGGGCACTAGCTCGCTTCGCTTCGGACTCGGTCACTGGAAAATCAAAATTATTAAAATCGTGAATACAACGGCAAAACACTGGAAAATTATGAATTCACTTGTGGGTAAGTATCAGGAATTATTAAACGGATTTCTACTAGACTGGTTATTTACAGGAACGGATTTTAACACTGGAATCTTTAAGAATACTCTTAAAGAAGGCTGCGGAATATTTCTGACTTTTGATGAAATCAAGAGCCAGGAAATAAAGATACTTCAAATGGTAACTCCCTTAGTTTTATACGGACCCTTTCTCGACTTCCGTCATGCGCGCTCCCCTCTCTGCCGGAGAAAGGGACGCTTATTCTAGAACATTCTACGTCACGGTTGTTACAGATGTATGTTGTTGAAGCTGTTATCTTCAAAATGTTGAAACTTTGTGGACTTGGTAATTAAACCAAATTATGCACTGGTCAACATTTTGGGCCCGTTACACTAGTAGCATCAATCTGCCACAAACGAATGTACATGTGCAGATATTCGAGACAACGCTAAGCAAGTTGTAACTTGTATGCTGCACGACCGCTGGGTGACCGCTCCGGCAATGAGGAGATAATCATGGCGCCGGTGCCGAAGGGGTCATATGTGACTGCTGCACATTTTTCAGTTTTACAGGTATTGTTTTTGAAAACATTTAATTTCTTTTGCTACGTAGGCTTTCAGAAGCACAGCATTGATTGAAATTTAGCTTTGGCGCCAGGGGAAATTTTGATGAAATTTTCCTGTCAGTCAACCTGTTAAGCCAATTATTATTATAATAGCGGACTAGTACATTTAAATGCATTTCGAATGACGTGTAGTTTTTTGAAGTAGCCTAAAAAATGAACTTGTAATTTTGTCCAGAAAACTGCAATATGCTTATTTTTTAGTTTATTTTAAATTAATGCTTTTGTAACGAATTTTGTAAGAACCAATATAATTTGTCATTAAATTACGAATAATTTGACGTATGACAAAGTGCCACTAGCTTAACTTATAACCGCTTAGTTTTGTCCAGAATATCTGATACTTTTGAAATGGACGCTGTAGGCCCCTTAAGACTGAGGAGGAAGATGATAAAATCTGAAATATTTTTTACTTTAATATAGTATTATGACATGGTGGAATTTGTTTTTCGCAATCAAACAAAAATTGATGGTGTTGACTACAAATTATTTCAAGTATGAATAAAAGTAGCGATAACGGAGGATAAAAATACTCTGCAAGACATGGCAGTGGAGGGGTCCCCGGAACCATCAGCAAGCAGGCCTCCGTGCACCACTACAACGCAGCCTTGGCTGCCCTACAGGGGTGCATAGCACAAAACAATATTGACATATTCTTAATTAAAAAACCATGGGTGCATGGGGGTATAATAAAGGGCCTTAGGTTGCATCGAGAATGGACTATTTACAGTCCAACCACAACCAAATTCAGAACCTGCTTATTAAGCAGTCTGACATAACTGTAAGACTACCTACTAAGAGATTTTTCTTCTAGGGATCTAGTTGCAGCTAAAATTACACTGGCAAAGGGAGGGAGCAGGAGGGACTGTATTGTCAGAACAGTATATCTTCCTTATGGCCGGTCTGGGGAACCACCTTCTCCAGAAGTCGAAAAGATCATGAAATACTGCAGAGGGCAAAATCTACAGGTAGTTCTGGGCTGTGATGTCAATGCTCACCATCCAGTGTGGGGCAGCAACGACTACAACCGCAAAGCTGAGTCTCAGTAAAATTCTTTTTAGAAAATAAGTTAGTGACAATAAATTGCTGAAACGTACCTACCTTCGTAACTACGGCGCGAAGAAAGATCATCGACATAACGGTCGCGACGGATTCAATTACGTTGGCAAATTCACATGTGCTAATGAGAGAATCCTCTCAGTTGACAGGTATATCGGATTTGACAATAAAAAAGCCGGCTGTAATTAACCTTGCATACAGGAACCCAAGGAATTGGGGAGAAACCTATCGCAGGGCTTGGAGGAATGTTTGTGTAGGGCAAGAACCACCGCTGAGTTGGAAATGATCGCAAAAACTATCTGCTTAACTATAATTGTTGCATACGAGTCCAGTTGTACCGCCACAGAGAAGAGAACCTCCAGGAACGTTCCATCGTGGAACAGGACCCTTCCAATGTTGCGGGTGGAGACAAGGAGGCTTTATAACCAAGCAATATGTTCGGGTGAGTAAGATTCTTTGTATGAATCCCATTCACCTGAGCATCTCGTTCGGTTATAAAGCCTCCTTGTCTTCACCCGCAATATTGACTAAATACAACAATGCTGTAAGAAAGACCAGAAGATCCTCATGGAGAAAGCATTGCAGGGGAGTTGAAAAAACACCAGAATGTGCCAAACTCCAAAGGCTTTAGTTAAAGACACAATTAATTTGGTAGGAACACTACAAAAGCCTGCAGGAGAATATATCCAGACCGTGGAGGAAACTCTGGAGACTTCACTCCAAACCCGCCTCCCAGATGTGCCATCATTCAAAGACTGATAAAGCTAACTGTTTAAATCCGGAAATACCTTTGAGAAGGGTTTCCAGAGAAAACTGAAAGCTGGCAGGAGACATAATCAACCTAGTCAAGCTAAAATGGGTGATACATTCATTCACACCATTGAAGCGTTCAGGAAGAGCCGGAATCATACCAGCATTACTAGTGTATGGCTGGTAGGACCTTACCACAAAGATATGCACGAAGCTAAGGGCCCGCTTGGACCTAAGCTACATACCAGTCCGCTGGGGGCAAGTAAGAGCTGTGTTTATACCAAAGTCGGGGAGGGAAAGTTACACTCAAGCTAAATCCTACCGACCTATAAGTCTCATGTCTTTTCTTCTGAGGACGTTGGAAAACCTGGTTGACAGGGACGTCAAACAGGAAAATCCTGCCAACTGACCGTTCACGAACATACAAGAAGAGCAGAGCACACTGCACAGGCCAAAGACTTTAGCCTAGGAGCCCTCTTAGACATTGAGGGAGCTTCTGATAACACTTCACTCGAATCCATCCTGTACAGTGTCTACTACTAAAATTCGTAATTTTGTTATTTAATGTTTTTTTGGGAATATTCTGAAATAGGTCAATTTTATTTTTTAAAAAGATACTTTAACGTAATTTTTTTCTATCGGCCATTGTTTCTACGGTATGACGTCATTATTTATTAAATAGCAACCCTATTTCCCTCTTATTCTAATAGACCTCATCACCAGTTAAATGGCGATACAAAAAAAATGGTAACCTACATAATATGTGTTTGAGAGAAATACAGATATAGTTAAAAACATTCAGACTTTACTTTTAATGAAAATAGCGCTGCGCATCAGTTTAAATTTAGATTTCCTGCGTTTTGAATTAGTTGTAGCTCCAGCAATTCTTTCTCCAAACAATGATGATCGTGATATGCCCCACCCAAGCATTTGGTTTCAACAAGATGGAGTTCCTCCCCATTTTGGTGGATATGTCTGGTAATTTTTTGACGATATGTCCCATGATAGATGGTTAGGGTGACGAGGACCGGTTTCGTGGTTTGCTTGATCATCTGACTTAATGCCGCTAGATTTCTTTCTCCGAGGTCACGTGAAATTATGAGTTTACATTACTACGTTAAATCATTTAGATATATAGGTAGATTATTTAAAGCCCCGGATTCGTTTAGAAATGAAAAGTATCCCCCCGGAAATATATACAAAGTGTTTACAAACGTGCTGGTAAATGTAAATGTAAATGGTAAACTGTTTAATAGTGGACAATTTCCGTTAGGCAATTTTTTTCATAATGTTCTTAATTTCTTTAAAATTAAATTCTGAATTTTTTGAACTTCATGTTATTTTTCAGAAAACAATTGATATATGGGTTACTAATGTTTTTATATCGCCATTTAATTGCTGAGAGATCTATCAAAACTTGGGGGAAAAGGGGGTTGCCATTTAAAAAATGTGTGATGTACGGCAAAAAATTACGTAAGGAAGCGTTTTTTTTTTAATAACTTTGGCGAGTTTCGGTTTTCCCAAAAAAACATTGAACAACAAAATTATGAATTTTGTGGGGAACTTTATCACCACGCTGTATAATACTTTCGAACTGTTTAGCAACGATAAATGTCGATAAGATACGACGCGAAGTAGGTCAACAAAGGGGACGGAATATAATATAACTAGGTCAGTGCTTTAAGTATTCGATGTTCGAATGTGAAGTTAGAGGATGCATGTAAGAATTATGGGTCAGAGTAAAATGTATGTAAGTGGATTCATGTTGTAATGTGTCTGGTACACGGCTGATGATTCGCAGTCGCACAAGGTGAAGTGGGCTGATAACAATTATGCGCGGTGCTAGATGTGTGATGCTTTGTGAGTTTAGTACTGTTGTGTACGAGTGAGGGAGATGATTGCCCTAGTTCTGATTACTATTGTTGTTAGCCTACTAACAACTTGGTGGTACCAATATCAGAAATATGAGAAACATTTGAAGAAATTTCGTGGACCTTCCCCACTACCTATCATTGGAAATGCATTGGAATTTGGGGCAACTTCAGGTAATTGTTTGTAAATTAAAATAATGTTATCAACTAATTTGTTGCAAGTATAACCGACGACGTGCAAATAATTTATTTCGGTTTTTATACACACTATTAGTATTTTTTTCCGCGTTACCGAAAAGAGTGTAGTATTAAAAGGCTTTTTTATTTGACCGTACTTCCTGCTCTTAGATAATATGCGTGGGTTAACGGCTAAGAATTTTGTAACTAATATTTGTTTAGCGAAACTTGATAAGATTTTTGGAATGCAGATTTGTGGGTACTCTTTGAAAGGAATACAATACATTGTTGATGTGATTGTTATATACTAATATAAAAGTTTACTACCGTTTTGTGGATATGTTGGTAATATACCATAAGCACTATGTTTGAACAAACTGTAGTCTAAAAAAAAAATCCAAAACATCTTTGGTGGACACTATCTGGACTTGTCTATTGTTATCGTTATCATCTGTGCGTTTTGTCAGTTGAAATCAGCAAAACAACTACCAAAAATAATCGCTGTTGAGGCGGAATTTTGAAGCGCATAGTACAAAAAAATATTAACAGTTTTATTGGGAAAATCGTTGCTACTTGGTTTCAATATCAGGAAAAAACAGGTTGCGTTTATTCTTTTCACTAAAACTGAAAAGCCTTATAACAAATATTATAAAATATAATAAACAATGCCAATAATAAACAACACAATATAATGAACAACACAACGTTTTAAATAATAATATTATTATTTAAAAAAATGAATTTCTAATTTCTAATTGTCTGGCCTATGTATATAGAATTACACCGTGGACGGTTTAATTTGTAACAAATCGTTAGTCCTATATTTTTTGTTGAATAAGGCGTTAAATTGTTATTTTGTTGTTTTAGAAATTATTTTAAAGTTTTTTTTATAATTCTAGTAATTTTCTTCGATACATCACCGAAATATGGAATTGAAATATATTTAACATAGTTCTACAGAGTGCTCTTTTGGATATATTTTTTGAATTTGCTATTTTATAATCTTCCTTTCTGATTAGTGTGTCCCTTTCCAAAACTAACTACCAATATTAAAGAAATTTAGCGTTAAATGTTCTTAAATAAAAACATTTCAATTACGCAAAATTTCAAATTGCCAATTTATTAAGACATGTCAACAACACACAAACATTCAAATTATAAACCAAACAAATATAATAATTTATTACTTACGTCTAATAAAAAAATTACAGCAAACAATTTAATTTCTGTTAAAGCAGGTAAAAGTAATACTTATAGTTATTTTACATGAAGATGATTCCATACAAAATGTTAATAATTGTATAACATCTTCAAATTTCGAAACCTTAAATAGAGATCCACGAACAAATATCACGACAATCTAAAAAAAACGTGAAATAACTGTATTGTTACCTTAACAGATTATGAGAAAAGAAAAATAATATACCCAAACCTACAACCACCAAAATATGATTTAATAAAAATACATAAACCCCAAATACCTATTAGACAGGTAGTCTCATACATAAACGCACCCAACCACATGTTAGTAAAAGCATTAAATAATATAGTTACTAGTTTACAATACACACCAAAATATTCAGTAAAAAATTCTTCCGAATTAAAAATTATAGAAATTGTCCAATTTAAGTTTACCACCATAATGCAAATGACAGTTGAACTCCCATATAGTGAACCCCCATTTAGTGATTTTTCTATATAATGATTTTTTTGCGAGGCTCTTGACCTCAGACTCAATTATATGTAAAAAATACCTCTATATTATGATGTAAAGCCTCCATATTGTGCTGTTTTTCTTTCAAACTTTTACAATATTACTCAGGTATACAGGTAAAATTTTGAGCGGATTATGAAATATTATCTCTTATTTGTAATTTTCTAAGAATTTTCTATCTTTTTAGTCAAGCATAAATTTATGTTTGTAAGCGGATTATAAAATCTTCACAAATTTAATATAAGTTGTACCTTTGTACAGCTAATGGACAAGATTCTTATGATGCAATAGAATAATCTTTGGTTATCACATCTCTTAAATTGTGCAATTGATCTACCATTGTACATGCATTTGTAAGTTGCTATAATGGTGTTGAACTGAGCGGTTCTTTAAAAATGGAGAAACGAAAATGTTTGGGTAACTATTGGAAATAATATCGTTGAAGTCCCAATAACTCATAGTGGGATAAATTGAATAAATATATAATAAAACACACTGTCGGTTCAAATTTCATTCAAGAATCAAAAATTTAAGTAATTGTCAATTTGATGTTAATGAAATAAATTTTATGAACGAAGGTCTTAAACACAGTCCAGGTGTTTTTCACACAAAGAAGGATCTTGAATAGTTAGCTGCCGAATCAGAATTTAGCATTCAAAAATCTACCATAGAAACCCCAAATTTAATTAGAGCTGAATGTTCTAAAGTTTTAAAATCCCATTCTAACACTCATACGGTTAAATTTAAAAAAGAAATAAAGTCTATTAATAAGAAAATAAAGGATTTCGATTTGATCTTTACTAAAGCTGATAAAGGGAACTGTTTATTTATATTAAATAGATCAGATTACAACGAAAAAGTCTTAACCTTTTTACAAACAGATGATTTTACAATTAAAAAATCCAACCCTCTGAATGGTTTCATTAATAAAGATCGCTCAGTAGTTTTTCAAGCTAGGGATATCCTTAGACGTTTTAACTATAATTATACCCAGTTATTAGTCATGAACCCCCACATTTCGAGACTTTACGGTCTTCCAAAAATTCATAAACCCGACATCCCAATACGCCCTGTTTGTTCGTTTATTGATACACCAGTTTATAAGATTACTTCTTTTTTAAAATATGTTTTACCCAAATACATCACTTATCAAGAGAATTACTCCATTCAGAACTCTCAAGAACTCATTTCCACTCTTACTAATTTTGTTTTACTCCCTAATTTCACGCTAGTCTCCTTTGACGTTTCGAATCTTTTCCCAAGTGTTCCTACAACAGATTGTTTTGATATCATTTCAAATTTTTTAAATAACTCCGAATTTTCTGACAGTCAAGTCATGTTGCTCTTGAATTTATTAAAATTGTGTTTCCAACAAGATTTTTTCTCCTTTAATAATAAAATTTTTACTCAAAACACAGGTCTACCCATGGGTTCCTGTCTCTCCCCCTTAATGGCAGAGATGTATTTATGAATAACTTAGAAATAAAGAGAATCTTTAAACATCCTTTTTTAATTCAACACGTTGCTCTCTGGAGACGTTATGTTGACGATATTTTTTTTATCTTCAAGGGTTCCAAGTATAATCTTAATCAATGTTTAGAAATTTTAAATGATTTACATTAGAACATTAAATTTACAGTTGAAATGGAAACGAATAATACTTTACCCTTTTTAGATATTCTGGTTTCTCAATATGATAACAAATTGAAATTTAATATTTACAGAAATCCCACCACAACTGACCATGCTATTCCTTTTGATTCATTTCATCCTATTTGTCATAAATTAGCCTCCTTTAGGTTTTATTTTCATAGGCTTTTTTCTTTTCCGTTAGATGAGGAGGACTTTAATAATGAACTCAACATTATTCATGACATTGCTTACAAGAATGGGTATCCTTCCGAGATAATTAAAAATTTATTCAATAAGATGCAAAGGTAGTTTATGGTAAAACAATCTACTAATTTAATTATAACTAACAAAGACCCGCAAATTAAATACTTTTCTCTTCTGTTCCTTGGATCTGTTTCTTTAAAATTAAGTAATATTTTTAAACATTTTCACATTAAAATTTCTTTTTCAGTTCCTTGCAGTGTAAAAAATTTATTAGTTCATAATAAGGACCGCATTGGTCCCTTTTATAAATCTGGAATCTATAAAATTAATTGCAATAATTGTCCATCGTTTTATATTGGTCAAACAGGTAGAGCTATAAACACGAGGGTGAAAGAACACAAAAATATTATTAAAAACAATTTAATTAACTTAGACCCCAATATCAATCATAATACGAATTTGAATATGGAGATCCAAATTTTACATTTTTGCGAAAAAAGTTTAAAAATAAATTTGTTAGAAAGTATGGAAATATCAAAAGCTGT
>JABXWE010061657.1:0-10059 GCA_014611495.1 Limonius californicus
TTTTCCAAAAAAAGCACTGATCTTAGGACAGAAAACTTACTACAATTGGAGTTTAAAAGCTTTGTTTCCTGAAAGAAGCCTATCTTCGTCTTGTGAAGCGAGCTATGGAAGCTTTACTTCCATTTCCAACAATGTATCTTGCGAATCACCATTTTTAACACTAGCAACAATGAGAGAAAAAATTGAAATCGATTAGATGCTTAACATGACATGCGTGTTGCCATGTCAAATACTACATCTCAAATTTAATGATAGAGATAACCAACAACATTTACACAAAAAAAAAATGTAATTGTCATTAACTTCCCACTTATTTTTAAAATGTTTTGTATTGTTAATTAATGTGTTAAGAAAGAAGCACATACGTGACTATATCATATGCTTTTTTGTTTTAGTAACTGTATCTCAATACTGGTTTCCTTTGTATTTTTATTTTATCCACTTAAAATCACTATTTTGAGGAGGGGTTCGTAACCTTCACCTGACTGACAATGAGATCAAAGCAACAAGAAAGAGTAAAAATTCCCAATGTAAAGGGTTTTATGAGAGAACCGTAAATAGATCATTTTGATATGAATATAAAATGAATATATGCACTTAAAATACTCCACTGTTTAAAAGGTTGCATACGTACCGACCTTGTGGATGTTTTCAAACCAATCCCATTAGTGATTTTAACGCAAGTCAACATTCAATTCCGTTTTAAGATATTTTTTAAGTGAAAGTATTTTACTAGTATTAAAAATTGTGATATAGAGACCACAAACTTAAGTAATATATAAAGTGTGACAAAGTGCTTTGCTGCAGTATTGTAAGTATAAAAAAATATACGTCGAAGCTTATACACACGCGAAATATTAAGTAGGTAGGTATGCGAATTATATTTACTTTTAGAGGTAATTGATTGAAGGTTAAGCAGCCAATGTATTCTAGTCATCGATCAATCCCATCTTCGTCAGTTGTAAATAATTTAAATAACTATCCTTATACAGAAAGCTAATGGTGAATTAATAGTTAACAGTAGAATAGCTTGTAATAGATTACGCGAAAATGCAAATAATTCTGCAATTATCTAAATATCAATTAGTATAACATATACAACAATAAGTGATCTTGCTATCAAAAGTTTAATCAGCTTATAAACTTTCTGTTATGTTGATATCAATTTTTATATTTGATTAAAATATTGAATTCTTTACACCACGAAAGTAGTAAAAATTCTTTCACTACGCCCTGAGTAAGGCAAAATATACAAATCAAGAACCCTTTCTTGTTATAGCCTACGTTTACTATCAAAACTAAATTATTTATATAAAAAATATTTATATTGTCACTTAGATATCACATTTGGCCATCTAACCTATTTAAATAGTTTAACAATAAAAAAGTATATTAAAACTGGTTTAGTAACTTCCGCTTCCTTCAAACTGGGTATTATTAAAACTACTACAATGGCCTTAAACATCATTTAAAAATATAGAAATTATTTTTGTAAAAATGACCCAAATCATTGTTGGCAACAAGTACAATGCACAGCGTGGCTAAATCCAACTCAGGTCACGGTAGACAATCAACGTTGCCTCAAACACAATAATTTCCAAATTTTCATGCTCAAAATCACCTTAACCTTACGAAACCTTACAAAAATAACTACAATATTGCATTGTTTTTCGTTGCTGTGTCGCAAACGCCCAATTATTCTAACTGCTATATTTAAAATATCATTAACCCAGGTTAGCTATCCGCTTTCTTCACGTTTTCGTTTTCTTTCTGCTCTTCATTAATTGTGTATCCGTGAGATGCAAGCTCCCAGCGAATTTTTTCATCACTCATGAAGAAGTCGATCCAATCGTTGTAGTTGTAATCAGGATGAACTCCCCCATACCGTTCTGGCAAATACTTGGGATCGATATGTTGATGCAGGGACTCCATGTTGCTGCTGTGGATAAACAACCTTTTCTTCATTTCATCGTTCAGCAAGGGCTTGAAAAGGTTGAATACCATTTCGAAGATCCACGGCTGGTTAACGATGTGAACGGCATGAACTGACATAGGAAACGACGTCTAAAAATTATTAAAATTAGTTTCTAATCCGAATAGAACATTTAACATGTTGGAATTGCAAATAAATGGTTAAATGCAATGGGAGGTTTAAAAGAGTGTCCGAATGACATTAATTTTGTGTTTATCGCAGCACAACGTAAATAAAACTTGTAAGTCTGTTAGTTAATAAATAACTACATTATAAGAATGCGAGGACACTAATTAAATGATGAATAAACCAAACGGTTTTCATAATGGCTACAATCTTAATATGAGAGTTAGCTAGGTATTTTTCACCTTGAACACTTTCGATATCGTTATTAAGATGCACTTAACGATCTGCTAAGATATTTATTTAACTTTCTACTTTAAACATTAGCTCTCCCTTTCAATTTTTAAGGCGCGATTGTTAGTTGCGGTTATTTTCTATTTTTAAGAGCTCAAACGTACTTCTAGAGACTTATATAGCAGACGAACCATTCGAATTACGGTTACGATATGGTAAACTAACAGTTGTTATTATTTAAATAATCCTTGTATAGAATTAGCCATAGTACATAATCTTTTTGGTAATAAAATTATTCTAGAAGATTGGGTGCAATATAAGTGGGTTTAGATGGATGTTGGCACCAAAAGAAGATGTTGATATACGTAATATAACTTAAACTTTGAATATACACTGAAAAATTATACAACTTATTCATCATCAATGAATTTTAGATTATTGTAAGCACACACTGCACACAGAACACAAGAAGTAAACACGATTTCGTCACTGAAAAATATGTACAGTACATCCTATTGCTTTCCTTGCTTGTCCAACTTTTGTTTTAATATCGGTGGTGCAGTAACGAGAGCTGTCTAATTAGTCCCCAAATATTTAAATTTTAGGCAGTTTCCAATTCTGATGTTCTTTTCTAGAACTAGCTCTACAGGTCCTATGTTCATATACTGGGTCTTCTGACGATTAATTTTAAACCCCATTTATTAAATTCCTCAATCAGCTTTCTAGTCATATATTATGCGTCTTCTAGGTCTTGAGTGATTAAGACCTGGTCGTCCGCAAACGAAAGCGAATGTATATTTTGTCTTCCTATTTCAATCCATTCCTCGACATTCCGATTCCAATTGTCTAAAGCTTTCTCCATGTAGTTTGTAGATCTTGAATAAGGTAGGCGACAGTCCAAACCCCTGTTTGAGCCCTTTTGTGTTCATGAAGCTTTCGGATACTGTTTTTCCAATTTTTATTTGTGCCTTATTGTCTGTATATAATTCACTTAAACAGTTCGTAAGTTGTTGTGGTGTATTCATGTCCTTCATAGCTTCCCATAATAGTATCCTCGGGACTGTATCGTATGCCTTTTCCAGGTCTACAAATACCTTGGGGCCTCGCTGGAGTAGTGCAGATACTCACTGCCACTCGAGGTCACGCGAAATACGGTCCGATCGGTCGAGGTGTCGAATCCCGACTGAGGCGACCGCATTTCGCTTAGTCAAGTTTAGGGTGCATATTGCATGAATGGTTAGTGTGTAAGAGACGCCAGCACACCCCTGAAGTAATGCGAAAGCGGTTTCCAGGGGGGGGGACGCTAATATGAATGAATGAGAAAATAAAAATACCAAATGAACTTCCCTATTTTTGCTTTTATATTTTTCTATAATTTGTTGGAGACCGAATTATTATCAATGCCACCCTTTCCGGCAGTAAAAACTACTTGGTCTTCGGATAATTGGGGTTTTATTATCCGCTCAATTTTGTTCTTCGAAGCTTTACTAAAGATTCTTCCTATTGAGTTTATTACGCTCAAGCCTCTATAATTTTCGGATTTTATATTATCCCCCATTTTGTATATCGAGCGTATATATGCTGATCCCCATTCTTGTGGTGGCTGCTCTCCTACTGGTATTTGATTAAAAATATCCGTTAATAATGCTATTAGATTCTTGCCTCCGTATTTAATAAGTTCTATTTTTATCATACCCGGACCAGGAGCTCTTCCGTTCTTAGATATTCGTATAGCTTCTTCAGCTTCCTCTTTTCAGTTTTCAGCGGTTCTTCTTCGTTGTCTATCTATTCTTCTTCTATATTCTAATACTCTTGTCTATCTTCCTGTAGTAGCTTTTCATAATACTTTTTCCTACTGTCCATCGTGATATATTTTATTAATGATGTTGGTGTTTGGTTCTGTCGCACCCTTCTTATAAATTTCCATGCTTCTATCGATCTTTTGTATCATATCGTATTTTTTATCTCAATACATTTTTGGTCCCATTGTCTATTCTTTTCTTTCCTTATTTGTTTCTAACTTCCCTTTTGAATGTATTGTAAGCTTTTCTGTCCTCCTACTGGTGAGTACTTAAATACTTTTCGTGTGCTAGTTTTTTCTCTTCTATCAAAGTTTCACAGTTTTCTCATAATCTTAACATGGAGTTGTGTTTATTTAGCTTCTGTCGCAACGGCTTCGTAAATTAAATACCATAGAAAATGATTGCGTAGACTACTAGACAATAATAGAAGCTTCTTACATGAATATCATTCATTGTAAAATTACCAACAAATTCACTACAAATAAATCAGCAATGGCAATCGACGAAGGAGACAACATACCACAAAATTATTCATATTTGCTTTGGATGATGTAATAAAAACATTACAACATGGTACACTCTACAAATAAGTTTAACGAACTACAAGAGACACTAGTAAGAATATATGAAGAATCCAAATTAAATATTATAGAAAATAACCGAAGCACAACCAAATATATGCCATTATAAAAGTAACGGAACAAGACTGTCAATTGAAAATAATAACTTACACGATACTTATGCCTATGTAGGTCATAGAATGCATAGAATTATATTAAATCAGGTAGCTAAATTAAACAGATGGATAAATCGAGTTGAGGTGCTCCTTAGGTGTTAAGTTACATGGGCATAATATAGTAATAAAACTAAGTAACCTCTTCCAATTAATCCTAAAGAAAGGCAGCGTACTAATAAATTGATAATCCAGCACAACTATGCGTATATAAAAAAAGCAATAAAAAGCGTCCTAAAACTACAGCGATTCAGTTGCGGAATGAAAGTTTGTACCTATATATTGAAATCTATTGGCAATACCTATAGAACTAAGTGCATAACAACAAGATTCGCGAAATAACAGAAGCACAATTGACGTAATTTTCACAATATGTCAATTAACGGAGAATACAGTAAGCACTTACACGCTTTATTGGCCTCACAAAGGCATTCTATAGAATAAGACTCAGTGATGTAATAGGAATTCTCAAAGAAAAACATACCCATGGAAATAACGATACCTATCAAACAATTAAAACCACAACCCAGACACAATTACGTAATAACAATACACTAAATGAAGAAATTGACGTAGCAACCGGTAACAAAGAGACTCTTTGTGTCCAATGCTTTTTAACCTAGTCATTGTACAAAATCATAAACGAAGTATAAAATAGAAGGCACAGGCCAAGAATTAAAACTAAACAGACAGTTTCGTCATAATTGCTGAAAGCGAATACAAATTGTTACAAATCCTACATGGTTTCTATTTATAAACTCAAACTTAAAAAATGAAAAAATTCATAGAAAAGAAAACTAAATCAATAGTAATATATCAGAAATCCAAAATCTGTAATATTTGTAATAAATGGAGTATTGAACGAGTGATGAACTTCAAATACTTGGGTTTTGAATAATCTAGTAATAGAAATTTGAACTCGGTCAAATCAGAAACCTACAAAGCAGTAAGGCTGTCAGAAGACACAAGATATAAACATGAGGGTGAAGATAAAAATAATTAAATCCTGCATTTTGCTGATAATTACGTATGCATCCGAAACATGTGCAAACGCCTCACTTAGAAAACGAGCTCTTCGAACCACCGAAATGAAGATATTCCGGTTTATAATAGCACATACACTCTGCCAGGGGATCGGAAACGAATACACGACGAGTTTACGTTTAAGGCGTTATTAGATAGAGAGTGAAATACCCATGTGACAGGAATGTTCAACTGAAGAGCTTTCCGGAATGGCAAGAGACGGTAGATCGGGAACAAGAATACCACCTTGAAGACCCCCAGAAAGATGGAAAAATAGTTGGACAGCGGGTCACAAAAGCAATGGAGGAATTGAATCCCAAACCTTAAAAAAGAAGAAGCTCGTTGCTCTTATTAAAGAATGCTATCGAAATGTGGCTAGTAGCAAGAGGATCAAAAAGACAAACAGTGAAATAAAACAACGGACAGGCGTAGAAGACATCGTAATAAAAATAGTGAGACAGAAAAATATTTGTAAATTAACGCATTTTTGTATCTAACTTTTTTGTAGTTCTTTAAAATATCTCATAGATGTAGATGTAGCGAGCTACAAAGAAAAACAGTAGCTGTGGCATTCAGTAAAGATGCTACTATACGCTACATAAATTTGACTAAATTATCATGAACATATTTTGCCTAAAAACAATAACAGAAATTTGAATTAATTCCTAGGAAAATCCTACCAAAATTGACCATAAATTACTCGAATTGTGCCTAGAAACTTCCCAGTAGTAGTGACCATGAATAACAATGGTAACGAAAAACTCAAAAGGCTGTAGTTAAACGATTTAATCTTATACATCCCGTATGATATCTTCAAAAGTTCAATTTAACCATTCCGTTTAGTGTACTACAGTAATCAGCTGTTCTTCATTTACGCGTTCAAATACACGAGAGTTGTTAAGTTGGCTTGCTTAAATCATGGGTGATAATGGAGATATGGGCCTAGCTCAGTAAAGGTGCTGCTTTAATAGAAGCCGTAATGTGCCTATTTTATTATGTTGCCCATTTTACAACAGACAAATTCGAATGCACTCATTTTTACAACGTCAAAGTCCTGTGAGCTCAATTAACTAACTTGACATTGACTGAGACCAATCAGTTTAATAAGCAAATAAAAGTAACATACCACCATAATATCAAAGATTGTCTTCGCTACACTTGGAGTCATGTGCCAGATATGTTGCATGGTAATGTTACCCAAATCGAACATACATATACCGCCATAAATCTGGGCCTGTTGTTCAATAATAGCCAGTTCCATAATTATCATGGTAGCTTGAAACACCTCTTCTACAGAGAATTTGGATGGGTCCCATAAACCTACAAATATGATCAGAACACGTTAAAGTATTTACAAAACAAGCAGAAGAAATATAAAACAAACCCATTCTGTACAATAATATCCTCCGCCCTGTTTGTTCCCGATATGGTGGCACCGTAATTAAGTCATGGTCTCCCATTTTTTTCAACTGCATCAAATCGACATCTTCAAAAAATTCTGGGTGATTTTCCCTAAATTCGCAGTAATTTATTAGCTAAAATATTTAATAGAGGAATTAATTTTCAAATATTCTGCAATGTTTTATTTAATTCCTACCATTCTATGCGCACGTCTAACTACAAAACGTTTCGTTCTCAAAAAACGTAAAAGAAATGCATCGTCCGTCCTATGTGGGGTACATTCTCCTTTTTCTGCAATGATTATAATTCTTAATTAAAACATGAATATCCAATTGTCTTGAAGTTTTTTATTAGTTTCTAAATAGTAATCAATCCATGGCCACATACACACCTACTCACAGAGAAGCGTGGAAAGCATAGACAATATGAAAAACAAACCATACTGAAACTGTAAAAGAAATATTTTATCAATGAATTAAAAGCAATAGGATGCAGTAATAAAACACTAAACTTGCAGAACCAGATACTAAAAGATCCGAGTTGTAAATAACTGCATACCGTTTTGGTATCTCTGACGAAGGTCAATGGATTGTTTACAAATAAAGAAATGGTAATAATTATTATTGAAAACATGAATTTCCAATTTCCTTTATTTTTTTATTATTTCCTATGTAATCAATCGGCCAAGTGTTTTGCTTTGAACTTTGAACTTCTGTATATTTCTTCTTACTGCAGCCTTAAGAAATATCTGAATAATTAGAACGAATAGGCGATATTACGAAACCAACACTTTTTCTATACCAACTGCATCAAAGCAGAGTTTTGGCTGCTCGTTACAAAAGAGAATCCATGGAGTTATTTATCGAAGAACGACTTATTGCCTTGACATTTCAATATTTTGAAAGAGCTGAATACCACATACCACCTGCGCTACCTCAACAAATAAATACTTGACTATCGTAGCATTAAAATGATGCAATAAAAACGAAACAATTTGGAAAAACACGGGACAACATTATTAGTTATTTCAAATACTGCCCAACTGGGTTATAAACATACAGGCTTGAATATATTTTCTCGGTAAACGTAATGTCCGGAAAACTATTTTTATTATCACCTTAAGTGTGTTTGAATATTTAAAACGTTCTAAAGATGGGCGTAAGGGTGATGTTCAAGATGATGCTGGAAGCGGGCGTCGATGTTTCGAAATACATATTCCGTTTCAAAAGTTCGTCAAATTGTGGCAAGAAATCGCCGAATGGACTCGGAATGATAGCATATGCATTCAACATCAATAAAGGGACGATTTAACAAGTTCTTGGTAAATGTGGAGAAAAGGGCGGTTGGTTCTCGTTACATGACAATGCACCTACCTATTCTGCACTGATTGTAAAGTTGTAAAGAAACAGCTCAAAGAACAAATGCATTGTAGAGATCAGTCACCCACTCTATTTATCTGGCTTGCCATATGCAGACTTGTTTCTCTTTCCCAAGTGGAAACTGTTCTCAAAAGGAAAACGCTTTCAGATGTAGTAGAATACGTTAAAAAATGAAACTGCTGAATGGAAAACAATTGTTTCGGACTCATTTGACTAAATGGAGATTGCTTTGAATAAATATCAAATATATCCGGGCTACTTAAATTGTGTTTCCATTTATGGAATTTTGTAACCATACCTCGTATGGCATATCTTATTTTCACGTGTAATTGGATGTGTGTAATTGCGGCTACATGAGAAATATCGAATCCTTAAAATATACAAGGTCCACTAAGAAACAGAAGAATGAATCAGTTTGAATGAAAGGTTATATGATTAGGCGAAGATAAACAACATTAAAAATAGAAAAATTTTAAATATTACACCAGCTAATAATTAAATATTTAAAATTCTAGTTTGCACTGATGTATAAATCTATTTTGGTGTAAAATTTACAATGTAAATAAAATTGTAGACGTCAGAAATAAATATCGTCAATTTCATATAACTTGTTCCATAAAATCTGCATAAAACTGTAATAACGTTATAAAATAATATTATTAGAAAATTTTTGTAGGCACATACAGTTGTGAAATAACAAAGTAACATCACCGCCAACCAATATCGCGGTGTACCTACGCACATACCCAACAAAAAACTAAAAAAATAAATAATTATTTACTTTTATTACCCAATGAAAAATGTTTTTCGGCTCATACACAGTTCTACACATACGTGGTCAATCTGGAATGAATAATAAAATTGAAATATGATTCATCAAGGTACCCTGATATGTTGAAATATAGATAATTACTTTGCTGTGACTGATACAATAACATATCGCAGTTGATGTCATGACAATTAGATAACTTAACTACTTGCCCTCAATTATGCTAAAAAATGTATTTCTAGAGTTACTTTTCTACATCGACTCGTGTGTTAACAATTGTATGACATCTTAAACCCATGTGTGAATCAACGGATGCAAGTGCGACAGTCACCACTTGTGAACCAGAAGAAGTTTTTCTTTAACGAAAGATAATATTGTACCATACAAAAGCTCCTCATATATTATTTTTCAGATTTAAATTAGTATATTATTATACGAGTTTCATAACGGGCTTATTGTAGCACGCGTGGGTTTGGGGCACGACGAGCGTAGCGAGGAGTGCTCCAATGGAATAAGTGCTACAATGCCCGTTATGAAACGAGTATAATATACTATTTTATCTACTTTGAGATACTTGTTATGTAGAAATTCAAAATTTCTGATAGAGTTTGTGGTTATGTATA
>JABXWE010061665.1:0-10224 GCA_014611495.1 Limonius californicus
TTGAAATAAAGATGATATGAACAGTTTCCAGTATGGGAAAGTCCAGGGAGGCAGTCGCGTCCACTTATTTTAAAGTAAGCAGCATATCAACATACTCAGAAATGAGTATTGAGGCATTTTTGCACTGTAATTCAATGTGTCAATAATTTAATCTGTCAATAATTACAACATTTATTTTCATGGCCAATTCCTTTTTTGTTTTTGTTTTTATTGAATTAAAAAATTAAATTAAAATTAAAGTTGTTATTATTGATTGCTAAATTTTACCTTTAACACATGCCATGAGTTTTAAGCTTGAAATCCTCTCTCACAGTCGGATTATAATTTTTTAAAGTAAAATTTGTACAATCGTGGTTTATACAGGAGAACACAGGATTTACAAAAATGTATTACTATTACTGTTTCATGTACAGTGGATATCAAGCATCTGGTTTTGTATATGTGATACATATTTAGAAGGCAAAGTAATGTTATATAGAGATACATTACTAAAGAATAGGATTCAATAAATAATCAGAATGAAGAACGCTTTCAAATTCTAACTCCTATGATTGTATTGCTATGTCCAAATGATTCGTTGTTTAAAATTGTATCACATAGTTATATCATTTGAACTCTTAAGAAAGAAAATCCATCCCGTTTGATTGTTTTCATCATCCATCCAAAATAAGGGTTAAATAATATAAACATTCCTTTAAAATTATAGGGCATCGGTTCATAAATGAACAAGTTTTTCTATGTAAAAAAATTAGATCTATAGCTGATAAGGTTATCACAGTTTTTGCAATACGTTAGTAATGGTAGGACCACAAGCTTACAACGCCTTTTCTGTTCAAGATGTAACTAAATTGCATTTCAAACTGAAATAATCTTTGAACAATCTCTTAAACATAAACAATGACTGTATGTGATTGCAGAAAACTACATAACACTGCAGATTACTCCCATCATCGTTTTTTATTCTATTAAGTTTGGTTTGTGACTTGACTGATTTTTTTCTTTAAGGCAACGCGCAGTTAGAGAGGTGAACGCTAGGGTTAAAGATACAGTAAACATATTTTATTAATTCATTTTGATTTAACATAACAGCTTAAACATAAATAAACTACAAGGAAAACGAAAATACAAAACCAGTTGACCTCCAAGGATTTTCTTCAAAGACTGGATCTTCAATCGTCATTATTTTTAAATTACGATTTTACCGCTTCAAACACTAAACGAAATCTTGAAAATTTTTAAAATCCACAATTATTTCCGTTGGAAGTGAATTGCAGCAAACATGTTCGGGGAAGTAGATATTTTTGATGCTTAAAAAACTACATAACCAACGCTTAACTGTTTAACAAGAATTTGCAAACCTAAACTGCAGTGAAATGTTCTCAATTGGATATTCCTCCTAGTTCGTTAAGACCGTACACAATTGAAACATTAACAAACAGCCACAGTTCCTTCCGCTCTGAGAATACTTAGTTGGAAGGAATTTCACTGAATTTCGAGCAGCTTTCATAAATTTTTTGCTAGGGAACTTGACGTAACACTTTCAACAAGGGCTCGTAAGCAATGGACCTTGCATTTTCTCCAAATATAAAATCAATGTGATTGAAATCATTTACACTAACTTCATGTATTCCATACACCCTTGCTTTTGGTGATAACCTATTGAATAAAAGCAACGAATCCTGTAATCAAATAAGTTTAAACTCTTAAAATATTCCTTTTTAGTTTTTTACTTTTTTTGTGCAAACCCAATCATTAACGGCATACATTATGAAGACAGGCACTTCAATTTTCGATACGTCATATGCCGGCGGTAAAACAGAGCCGTACTTCACCAAATTAGCCAAATCGTAGCTGTACTTTCTAGGACCGATCGTCACCAAATCAGCAGCATGTCTGACAACCTGCAAGGACGTTCCCGCTGGAAATTGGTTGAAGAAAACTGGAATCGAGTTCTGTAAACATTTAAAATCAATTCGTATTGAAACGAATAAGTTTCAAAACCTAACTGCTCTCATCTGTGTTTGGGGACCGTAAAAAATATTCACTGTTTGAAGGCAAAATTCCATGAGTACTGGTGATTCCAAGCAGTACAGTTTGATAATATGCCTTTGGGCTTCACTTTGAGAAAGTACTCTAAGCAGTCCGAGGGACTTTACTATCCTCTGTAAAAAATTACAATAGGCAGAAACATTAAAAAACCGTTCAAGAAGTGTACGAAGACAAATAGGGTTAAAATCCAGACCTGCATAGTTTCACATTAAAGTAGGCTGGAAAATAATTAAAATTGCTCCTCATAATTAAGAGCATAAAGCAGCAAATGCGAGATTGGTGATTTTGTTAACAGAAATAAATTATGGCAATAAGACCCTTACCAACCAAATCGATTTTATCCTTGTTATTCCAAAACCACCTAATTGGGATGTACCTAGAATCTAGACTAGGTAGACTAGGCTAGGACAAACAGACTGAATTTGAGTTCAACCGAAGCTTGAGGAATTTACCCTAATACTTGGAGCTGGGTCGGATGTGTCCCCTGGTTTGGCTAGGAATGACAAGTCCAGCTGGCTGGGAAGTTCACGAGCTAAATTAATTTCATTGAATCGAATAGGGCTAAAATGATTTTAGTTTCGTAGAACTAGGTTGTACCTTGATCTAGATGGTTCAAACGTAGCTAGACTAGTTCAAATATGACCGTGTAGGGTTCGATCAACTTTAGTTTGGACCGGACCGGGCGAGCTGAGTGAATGGAGAGGCTGTATCCAATCAACATTAATCCGGTTTAGAAAGGGCCGTATCAGGTACAACGTATCTGAGTCGGGTAGTGTATAATTAATTTTAGAGAGATCTATACGATCAGGACCAAATAAATCCCCACTTCACTATTTCAAACATAATTGCTCCTGCTAAATTAGGTCCTGGTTTGGTATTCGTTGGATTAGACAAAATCTATCCAAATCGGGTAGAGTTTGATTAATCGTCATCTTTGGGGGAACGGATCGAAACGAATAAGACTTGTATTAATCGAATATGACTTGATTTAATTTAATCTAACTGCGAAAAGGCTTAATAGCATACATTCTGTTCGATAGGAACACACTATTTGGCCTCGATTAGTATGAGCAGGACAACATGAAATTTAAACGGTTTGGAACAAGTTATGTCTGATAAGATTTACAAGTAAGTGTACGACCAGATTTACCTAAACTTGGCTGGATGAGCACGATCAGAACCAAATTCGAGAATCTTGACAGATTGAACACCGTTGAAGTGATGAAGTCAATTCTGTTCACCACAGAATAACACGCGCTGAACTACACAAGACCTACCCGGAACTAGTAAGGGTGACTGATAGCAGCCTGACCTGCTTCGAACAGAATTACCGTATGAAACCCACTGTGAGCTGTTATAACACAGTTGGTCTGGTAACATAATAATCCAAATCTGTATTGGTTGGGCTAGATGGAATCTGTTTGAACCAGGTAGAGTCTGATTGATCGTTGTGTAACCAACCCGAACGGATCCCGCCAGATAAGTCTTACATGAACTGAGCTACGGAAGCATTAGGATGTTATGTAAGCAAAAAACAAAACAAAGAAAGAGCCTGAGTGGTTAACTGAAGAAATTCTACAGTTAATAAATGAAAAAACCAGACTTTACAACGTGTGGTTAGCAGAAAGAACAAATGAGAATAGAGAAACATATAAAAACAAAAATGGAGAGTTAAGAAGAAGTATAGTTATAAGGAAAAACAATTTTTGGGAACAGAAATGTTTACGAATCGAAGGGTTGATAGGTGGGGCTCAGTCGACGTAAGTATGGAGATTAAAAGGGTGAAAACAAATAGTACCAGCAGATTTGACCATCTTATAAGTATAAATGAGTGGAAATAACACAATGAACAATTATTCGTAGAAATTCGGAGCCATTTCTTTGACAATTTTGACAACATCTGAAGATCGACACGAAAACAAGAGAAAAGAAGAAGAACAAGTAACTATAACTGAAATTGATGTTAGGCAGAGTCTGTACCAGATGAAGAACGGAAGATCACCAGGCCCAGGTAAAATTCTTGTAGAATTGATCAAATGAGGGGAAATACAATGAGAAAAAGAATCACGGATTTACTGAATAAATGCTGCCAACAAGCTAAAACCCCGAGAGAGTAGAAAACATCCCATACCGTGTCCATTTTTAAAAAGGGAATCGGAAAGATCCAAAATGCTATAGAGTATAGAGGATTGAGCTTAACGGGAACCTTAAGCAGACTTTATGGAAAGATCTTGCAGATCAAATTAAAAAGCAATATTAGAATTAAAATTGGAGAAAACCAAAGTGGTTTCGTTCCGGGTCGATCCTGTGTAGACAACCTGTTTACTTTACAACAAGTGCTAGAGAAAAAAATAAGCAAACGAGAGGAAGTACATTTGACCTTTGTGAACCTGGAGAGGGCGTACGACTCAATCCCCAGAAGCAAATTATGGGAAGCATTACAAACTTTAGAAATTAATACTAAATTATTGACTATAATAATAGAAATATACAAAGACAATGTATCATACATTAAACAGGGCGGCCGGCTTTCCAATCCAATAGTGCCGACAAAAGGTCTTACGCAAGGATGTACTTTGTCTCCGCTACTATTCAATGCATACGTGGAAATAGCACTGAAAAACTGGAAGAGACATTGTGAAGGTTTGGGAATCCCAAATATCGAAAATCATCTTTTCTCACTGAATTTCGCAGATGACCAAGTAGTACTGGCCCAAGACTCCTACGATTTAGAATTTCTGAGGAAGAGATTATATAAGGAGTATGAAAAACGGAGGTTGAAAGTCAGTATGCAGAAGACACAGTATCTAGTTGTTAACTCTGAAGCACAATTTGAAATTTTAATAGATGATGACGCGATGGTTAAACATGTCGAAAAATTTAAATATTTCGGAGCGATAAATGTTAAAACATGTTTAGGTAAAGAAGAAATTAAACATAGAATGCAACAAAGTCGTAAATTAATAAACTGTTTAAACTATCTGTGGTGGGATAAGGCAATATCCAGGAAGAATAAGAAAAGGCTGGGAGAAACAATGGTGGAGTGCGTTTTGTGTTACGGTTGCGAAGTATGGACTGTAAATGCAGAAATGAAAAGCAAATTAGCCGCAGTCGAAATGGACTACTTACGGCGAAGCGCAAGAGTATCAAGACGCCAAGTAATTACGAATAAAGTTATCAGAAATAACATGGAAGCAAGAGAACCGGCAACAGACAGGATAGAAAAGAGGCGTCTAAAATAGTTTGGCCACTTAATGAGGATAACAGAAAATAGGTGGCCCAAAAGTCTTTCAATGGCCTTCATCGGAAAAGAAAAAACGTGGCAGACCTCGGCGTTCATGGAATGAAGGCATAAGACGAGCAATGACTGCTTTAGGTAAAAGCTATTCAAATCCGGATAGCGAACAGGCCGATCCAAATTACGGTTAACGCATGAGGTGGGATTACATTTATATTGCTACAGGACAAAAATGTAATTTGAACTGGCTTAAAGATAATTAAACTGGATTAATCGATTCCATTCGATTTGAATCAGTACAGACTGGGTTCGGTAAGACCTATGTGCCGGCCTCGGTAGTCTATTGGTTAGCGCACTTGCCTTTGGATCCAAGGGATGCGGGTTCGAATTCCGGCGAAATCGGTCTAACGGGGAAAAATCTGAAGGTGCGCCTTCGGTCGGATAAGAAGTAAAGTCGTAGGTTCCGTGCCACTACGATGTGTGACACTTTAAAAATCACTACTTGGAACTACCCCAGATATGCAAAATTTATAGTTAAGTTGTACAGTACAATAAGCCAGTGATCTTCAGTGCATAGAGATGTTTGGAAATCCGCATCCTAGATCTCGCTCAATCGAAACAAACAAACAAGATATATGTTAACCACGGGTAAGATGAATAACAGTAATCAAGATTCATTCGATCAATATGATAGACTAAAGCGTTAAGAATGATCTGGGTTGGGTAAAACCTATCTGAGCTTGATGAGTTTCCAAATAATCAGGTTTTTGTATCTTCACTTGTTGTACAACCAAAAAAAACATGGTTTTTAAATTTATATTATTTCCTCTCCCTATCTGGCGTTTGCTAAACAATAAGTGGAAGAACTTATTACAGGAAGATTACGCAACATAGTTAAAACTATTCTGTTAGCGGCACAAGTAGGATTCCATTTGAACGCTCGTTTACTGTTAATATATTTATAATTAATCAAATAAACCAAAAAGACGTAGAAGTTAACCCTAACCCCCAGACTGTTTATAGGTTATGCCAAGGTTTTCGAAACAGTCAACAGACAAACGTATATTATTTAACAAAAACGGTTGTATTACTTTACAGAAAATACATACAGAAGTCAAATACGGATTCCTAAAAAAAATCAAGATTATAAAATTGAGAGATGAGATTCGTACGAACAGTCGCAAAATACATCGAACTGTACAGAAAAAAACCACAAGTATAAGAAGAGCACTGAATATTTTTAATCTAGAAAAAAATGGACGAAAATAAAAAAATGGATATAACGCATACACAGAATAGATGATTAGAGGCTCCCGAAGTAGTATTTATATTATACACCCACAGGAAGGAGAAGTTAAGGGAGTTCTCAAAAGTGATAGCGCGAATAATACAAATACTTAACAGGAAGATGATGAGAGTGAGAAAGCTTGTAGAACAGAAAAGCGAACGTATTAACACACATGCGTGGTCTTCGTTTGGTATAGAATACAAAGAGTTTGAGGTTATGTTTCCGCTTTGTTTACAGACCGAACGGAACAACAGATTGATCGTAATTGATAGTTTTCTGCCTCGTGTTTTAGATCTGGTCCACCTAATTTTCTAAAAAGTACACCTCTACTGTGACATTAAGTTAACTTTCAAGTTTTTAACCTAATATTTTCTAGTTTAATCGTACTATTTACCAGTATGGTCTCTGCAAATGGCGCAGCCAATCTAACAGGCGTAAGTATGTTTTGCAATGACACAGCTGGAGCTATCAAAACAAACAACTTAACGGTTTGTTGCGCTTCCCTTGGAAGCGCTGATCCATAAAGCATTGCCAGAGTGGTTCCTAACGAATGACCCACGTATATAATGTTTCCCCTTTCACCAGTTTTCTGAGAAATAAAATTTAACATAGCTGGTATGTCATAAGTTGCCAATTCGTCCAAGCTACAACATGAAATACAATTTGAAGTATTGCATTCATATTAACATAAAAGTTTACATATCAAGGTTTTGCTTTTGCCCTGTTACTTCATTTGATGCTCACCTATGGTCCCAGTACTTTGGGTCGAATATCGTCAAATTTACATGTCCTTCGGAATATTCTGTACCTCGATAGTTTCCCAACCAGACGTCGTAGCCGGCATCAGCCAAGACAAATGCTGAAAATGATGATTATTTGTACCGCATACCGTTTTTTTTTTGTCAGACAAGACTACCAATTTATCATTTCATATTAATTATGCCCATGGCACAATTCTGAGATCGGTACCTTGACTTTAAGACCTTGCAAAATATCAAAGTTGTAACTGATCGTATTTTCACTTTTAGAGGTCAGTATCGCCCAAGAGGAAGTTTTAAAGGAAGTTAACTTTACTTATGTTGCGAAGCATATTAATAAAAGAAATATGGCATTTTTTAAATTTAAATTTATTATATCTTCTCACCTAAAGAATTTTTTCCAAGTCCTAAGTAATTTGCTGAAGATGATAATAATCCGTGTTGTAAAAACACTGGCCCTTTTCTTGGATTTACACTATTATTTGGTATTCGAAACAGGGATAAAATATACCCATCCACTGTTGTGACTTTGTGTATTTCCAAAGGGTAACCATAACTCCTTATTATGGTTGTCTGGAAACGCGAACATCATCAGCAAGTTGATATTACTAACCCCTAACAATTTTTAACACCTACAGCGTTTGCGTCGGCAGCCACGTCATACCAACAGTTCGGGTTGCTGTTAATTGTGTAGTAATCCTTAAAAGTGCGGCACACATTATTCGTCATACAGATACACATTGTTATAAAATAAGAAAGAAATATAGCACAATACAGAAATTTCATGGTTGCTGAATTTCAGTTCGCTTCATACCAAGAAGTGCTCAACTAACTTCTTATATGGGAATATTTCGTTATGTACCCTTTTGAGTATACCTTGACATGTTTAGTCAATGATAACGAGAATCGGCCTAGACGCTAATTATTGACAAATAATTTTTATATGCAACAGGTTCCGTTACATGAATATTTGTTGCATAAATGCAGGAAAATAAGAAAAATTATCGAAGCCTATCTAATTATGAAGCTACAAGAGTGATATGTTATTCCTTTAATTAATGATTACCTATTACCTTCATTGTGCGAAAAAAAATGTTCCTGCACTGGCAACAAATTATAAAAGTTGGTAGATAATCAGCCCATGGGCAATGTCCATTTTAATTGATCACTTGGTAATGACGAATCCATTTACAGAGTAGCCATCAGTGTATAATTAGTTGCATCATTTTAAATAATTCCCAGTATAAAAAATTATAAATCAAACAAGGTGGCGTAATTAATTAAATACAGATCAATTATAAAACTTTGGGGACGGTCGTGGGCTAGAGGTCAGCGCGTTAGACTTCTACGCTGAAGGTCTGGGGTTCAATTCCTACTATCGAAATATCGGATTTTTAACGGATATGTTCCATCGTAAGGTAAAGGCAAACAACCGAGGTATTCTGCCTAGTAAATCTTCTCTCTGAAGTAAAAGTGTTTACATGTCTCGTGGTTTGGAGCCTACGCTAAGTTGTAGGTCTTCTATATGTATATTACTTTAAAACCCGCAACAAGGGTTTAGGAGAGAAGATCGTTACGTCTCGTAAAAGACAAAGTACTCAGAAAAGATAAATCTTTGCAGAATAAATGTGCATGCAGCCTTGCAAAGATTATGTATTCGTCGATTATAAGTAGACAGAATACTTACGTAAACTGTTTTTTTTTTAGAGACGCTGATCCGATTTACGATCTGTTTCACTGTATGTGCTGTCCAAAACTAGTAAACTTTCTTTGTTTTTTTGACTTATAGCCACATGAGGTTTACTACTTTCTATCGCAGCTTTTTGCTTCTTTCTTTTCTACAACGATTAATATAATTTCTAGTTTACTCTAGCTCAGGGGTTCTTAAACTATGAGTTCGAGAACCCCTTTCAAAAGACATATATTTTGCCGGACCCCCATACTTATAGAAACAATCTTATGTATTTACGCTATGCTAATTATTACAACCCCCAGTTTAATTTGAAATTGTTGTTGGCCACAGCAATTTGGTTCAATTTGAATGAAAAATTAAATGGGATTGCATAGCATTTGTATTTCTACTTTTCACAATAAAATTAAATTATAAATGAAATCTCAGTTTCAGAATCATTTGCGGACCCCTGAGCATAGCCTCGCGAACCCCCGGGGGCCCCACTCTAGATTAACAAATTCCAATCAAATTGTTCCTCTCATTCTCATTTAAAACTATTTTTAATACACCGCAGAATCAACCGTGATTTCTAAAAGCTGTAGGTAGTTGATGGCATAATGAAACCAATAATTAATCTATTTTAGTAAATGTAATATCTATATAAGATAGTTCCTATTATGCGTAAAAACTGTTGTAAATAAAGTTACCATTTCGTCATAGTTACTTAATTAGAGTGTATAGGTAACTTGCTATTTCGTTATTTCCTTTCTTGTTACAATATTTATTTGACCCATTCCTCCGTCTTAATAATGTATAATTATCATTAAAAGCTAAATGGTTTCAGAAATACAATTATCAGTTAGTTACCTGACATGTTTCAATTTAAACATGATGATTCTCTAGAATATCCAAGTCACGTCATACCCTAATTTGGTGTTTATTCTACCGTATATCCTTTCGGTTATTAGGCCTATTACCGTTAATATCCCTTACCGGATATGTTTTATGGTTGTTACCTGGATGGGTAATATTGCGAGCTCTTTTAGTCACAACAATCACAAGCAATATGTTGGCTGAAAACAAAATATTTGCAATAATTTTTCTTTTCAACCTAAAATGTTTAAAGGTAAGTAGATTTAATCCATCAAATGTATGTTCTAACCTTTAATCAAAGTTTCAAAATTTGGATTCCGGTTCCTCAAACTTCGTTTTCCATAAC